>PVJH01010771.1:0-72068 GCA_004026705.1 Nesogale talazaci
TGGTAGAGCCACATGACTCATCTTTCCACTAACCTAATCAGTTATTTTCCACTGGATGTTACTATTTATTCTATATGAATTTGAGAAATTGTTTTAATTCAGCTTAATTTTATTGAATTCCTGCGTAAAGGAAATTATATCGATTTTCTGGTTTTGATTCATTATGTAAGTTATTTTATAAGCCCACTGAAACAAAAGTTTTAGACATATTCTTCCTAAAGACAAACTGAATTATAACTTAATTTAATGTGAGTTATTTAATATCACTTACCCAGAAGCAGGTTATGTATCAGGTAAGAAATGAATGTATCAGGTAAGTACCGAGTTCTTTTGAATACAACTACTATAGTTCCTAACAGACAGGTAGGCTAAGTAGATTTCATAAAGAGGATACATCCAGGAACATGCTGTTCTTTAAATAATCATGCAAACTAAGTCTGCTGAGGTATAAGATAACTTCCAATGAGACACAACTTTCAATAGAATGCTTTCAAAATGAGAATGATCTGTAAACTTCTCAGAAACAAGATTACAGAAATAGGTTACCATATATACTCAGTGTACAAGCAGTTTTCCAACACACTTTAATGCAGTTTTTGTGGTACAATTAGGTGCCTCAACTGATGTTCGGGCCAGCATATATTTTTGTGTATATAGTAATAACTGCTTCGGTGCTAGCCGCTATCCAAAGGTGCTTCAAAAAGTTTGGGAAAATTGAATGATAATGGGTTCCCCCCCCCCCCCCAATTTCTGAAGCTTCTATTAAAATTAGTTTTCCCTGCAATGAGTTTTATGAGAACCTGAGTCTAATAATGTGATTATTTTTATTTCTAGCCACTCTTGACCCAAAGCCACTGGTTAGAAAAGAAACATTAACCATCTTAAATTAATACTTTTAACATAGTTAAGTTAAACCAGTCGCACTAAGCTCAGACATGACTAGAGAAGCCTATCACAGATTTTCACCAAATTTCCTGAACAAAATTTATATTATGTTGAATTCATATGCCATCTTATGTCAAATATATAAAAATATTGGAGCATTTGAGCTATATCTTAATTTTAATAATGATAATTTTATGTGGGTATGATATTACCCTTAAAAATTCAGTAAAGAAAGATTGGGGAAATAAAGTACTTTTAAACAATGTAATGAAATTATATACTTACATAAAATTTCTCTCTTACAGTGTGAAAGCGTATAGGAAAAATGTTCTGGCAAAATGTGTATGTATTCATTTTACTTTGTAATAATAAATGTCTCACAAGTAGAAATATATTAGTTTTCATTACTTTTACTGCTTCACCAAATTTTCTTTTTAAATGAGTAATTTCAGCTTTATCATGATTTTGTTCATTTTGACTACATTCTTAAAATATTATTAAAATACCTTACATACAGTCATTAAGGAAAGGGTTTCTTTAATGGTTTTATCGTAAAGTGGAAGAAGTGTAAGAATTGAACTTCTCTCTTTGCTGAATTTGGATATTAAAAAGAAAATTATTATGGGAACTAAATGATAAAATATCTGTTTTCCTGAATGCTTAACATAACTCACATTAATGTCCATGTGATTTAGAATGTCTGTATTAGACTACAGCTATAGAATTTATAGTTTCAAGTCTGGCCCAGTATGCCATGTAATAGTGCTAGATATGCATATCGCCTTTTTTTAAGTCACTCTTTTGGAATCGAAAAAGGGAATTAGATTTAGTGTTTCACATATCTACCTCCTGATATTAGTCTGGTCTGATGGTGTAATTACATTTTTCATATTGACTTGTAATTAAATTAAAAAAATATTTTACAGTATGGTGGTGATATTACTCGAAAAATGAAACTTTTGAAGAGACAAGCAGAAGGGAAGAAAAAACTGAGAAAAGTTGGCAACATTGAAGTTCCAAAAGATGCTTTTATAAAAGTTCTCAAGACACAACCTGATAAATAATTTTTAGGAAAATAGAAGAAATTTTCATATATTAAAAAAAAATTGTGTCGGTTTTTTTTCCATATTGATATTAACAAACAAGAACTAGAAAACTATCTTGGTGTAATTTGTGCGCTACCTCCAGGGCTTTTCTTGGTTTAACTTCGAACTTTCCTTTCACGAGTAGTAGTGTGGGAGAAAAGCCTGGAGTGTTACGTGCTCTCCATTTCCAACTCCAACATGCTAGGCGGTGTCACTTTTGCCAGATGAATGATTATTTACCTTCTCTGTTTCCTCTTTAATGAAATATGGCCATAACCTTGCCTTCTCTCAAGGTTGTGGCTACAATAGGCTCAGTGCTGGGAACAACTGAGGATATGCAACAAGACAAGGCAGTATTTCGTTGTGCATCAGGTTGCTAAGGGTCAGAACCAACCTGATGAAGCCCAACAACAAAAATAAGATTGGGAAAATTAAATGATGTAAAATTTAAAGTATTAAGGTGGGCATATGGCACGTGGTTAGTGATGTGAGGATTTGTATGCTTTCTTTTCCATGCTTACCACTAAAAAGCCCTGTTTCATAAAATTTGTCCAATGTGAGTTTCATAATTACTCGAAGTAATTCAGTTATTGGTAGTTGTTTTTAGATACAATTAAGTTATTAAACTCAACATCTAAACTCATAAGTCTTTGATTTTTTTAAAGTAGGTAGTTTACCCAATTAAGTGTCAAATGAAGGCAGGGCCAGCCTTCCTCACCTCACTGGCATGGGTTGGAACTACAAGATTGGCAGTTCAAACACTCCTCTGCTCCAGGAGAAAGTTGGGACTTTTTGTTCCCATAAAGGTTTGCCGCCTTAGAAACAGGCATTTCCACTCTGTCCTACAGGGTCACTATAAATCAGTCAATTCAATGGCACTTTTCCCTTTTTATGAATGAAAACCAAACTGTTGGGAGAGCATTGGACTCTTACCCACAAATCCAATAGTTCAAAACTTACCAGCAACTCTGAAGGTACAAGATAAGGCTTTCTTGCATAAAGAATTGCAGAACACTGTAGGGTCTTTGGTATAATGGTTACATGTTGGGATGTGGTCCCTAAGGTCAGCAGTCCGAAACCACCAGCTTCTCCAAGAGGGAAAGACGGCTCTGTCCCCCGAAGAGTCAGTCTTGGAAACCCACAAGGGCAGTTCTATCCTGTCACTATCAGAATTGATTTGATCGCAGTGAGTGTTTATATAGGATTTCTCCCTGGTGGCATACTGGTTAAGACAGCTGTTAACCTCAAGGTCATCAGTTTGGAAGTCAATGGTGGCAGTTTATATCGGGTTGCTGGTATGTACTGGCTACACGTTGGACTGCTAACCACAAGGTCAGCAGTTGGGAACCAGCTGCTCTGAGAAAGATGGGCCTATCTCTGCACAGAGACCCAGTCTTGGAAACGACAGGCAGTTCTACCCTGCCCTCCAGGGTCACTGAGTTGAAATAGACTTGATGGCAACCAATGGATCACTGTGGGGCAGAATTGACCTCAGAGCATTTTTATATCTTTTAAAAATAATTACTGGGCTGAGCCCCGGTGGCATACTGGTTGTGCGCGGGACTACGGCCCACTGGGATGGAGGTTCAATTCCCATTCACAGGAGCAAAGGCTGGGCTTCCTACTCCCACCACCAGGGCAATGATGCCAAATGAATGAATGAATATATTAATTAAATAATTAAAATAATAAATAAAAATAATTACAGTCAGGCTGAGCCCCGGTGGCGTAAATAGTTGAGAGCAGGACTGCAGCCTGCGGGCTTAGAGGTTCAAATCCAGCGACGGCTCTCAGGAGCACTGCTGGGTAGCTCCTACAACCACCAGAGGGCAATGAAGCCCATAAATAAATAATAAAATAATTACTGTCTAGATGTCTTAGGATAAAGTCACTGCTGAAGTTTCGAGAACTCAAAATGGTGAAAGGTCTTGCTTTAAGCATATATGCTTTTGAACCCCATTTGTTAAAAATAAAACGCACAGATTGCATTACAGTAAGGTGAAAAAGAAATGTAGCCATTGGTTTTTATTTTCATAAACTGATTTTAAGTATTGCTTTTTTTTTTTTTCCACCACACACGAAGTAAGGGTGGTAATTCAGAAGAATGAGAGACTACAGGCTCAATTTCCTAATTATACGATGGCAACAAAGTGAATGCAGGCTTATAAGTACTAATAAATACAGAATCTCTCAAACATTAATTCTTACATTTAGGAAATTTCACTACAATTGTTTATCTTAAGCTTTATTTCAGATTAAGGTAGAAAACAATATACTTTAATCAATTTAATCACATTGGAATAGCAATCAAATAGTTTACAGTAACTTAAACATCATTAAATATGAGCTATTTTATAAATAAGGACTAAAGCTTCAATTCTGAAGTTTAAAAATACTAGGAAAAGGAAATTACTTTGAAGGAAAAACAAAAACGTAGCTGTTGATATAAAGTTCATAGTTGTCAAGGTGATTATAAAGGACATGAAACTAGATAGAAGGACTTCTTAAGTGCTACACAAAGTGCATAAAAACAATATACTCTTTGAAAGGACGTAAACTATACTTTTAGGCACTGTCACCTCTTCAAGCCAGAATGTTCCTTAGAAGCAAGGGCACTAAGACCTAAACGCATGTACTTCAGTTGCGTTTTGAAAAGGAAGCAATCCCTGGAGAAGGGCCGAGTATCAGTAAAAAAGAGGACGTCAATGAAATGAACTGATCGAGGTTACACCAGTGTGTCCAAAGGAACACTTGTGACCGTGGCAAGACCAGGGCATCTGTCATTCTGCCGTAGTCACGGCACCAACTCAACACCCCCTAACAGTGTATCTTTGCAGGTTGCCTTTACCAGTGATCTGTAGGCGGGCTGGCATGCTGTGCCGAACGATAAGGCATCTGCAGAGAAGCTGTGTAGAGCACAGAAAGTAGAAAGCATTGCAAAAGTAAAAGTTTGCAATGATGGTTGTTTTGTAACAAAGGTATGGAGTGTGTTCATGTAATAAAAAACTTAATCTATCAGGCCATTTGGAGTCATGAAATGGTACTTGAGCAAATCTTTACCTTTAAAAGGCCATTTTTCCTCATTTTAAACAGGCAGGCACTTCATTTCTGCAGCTTTTAATAGCTGGCTAATAAAATTGTGAGCCAACAACTTCTAACGAGCGCTAGGGTAGTAGAAACACATTCTAAATATAGAATTCGTAACACAGACTTTAAAAGTAGCAATCTTCAAATTCTCCAAGTTCTAGCATATTGCATAGCTGACAATTTCCTAACTCATAAAGTTCACCCAGGCAGAATTTTGTTGCAATCTCCTTCAATTTCCTTCTTTCATACTATAAAGTGGATCCACAAGTTTATTGTGCACATGCATTAAACCTTAAAGAAAAACAAAAACATAGTAATAGTATTTTTAAATTTTAACTACATCTCATTTGCTTGAGAAAACTAAAGGCTGTAATTAAGTACACTAGTCCCATTTCATGAAAGCATTAGTCAAATGTTTCGGTAAATCCAGTTTTGATTAGGCATGACTATCAATGTGTAATTATACAACAACATGTAGCTCTCGGAGGTATAAGGTACTTTGGGAGTAATCACAAGTAGGAACAGGTGCAGTTTCTGTCTTCCAAGAGTTTTAATACAACATTTGAAAGCTGACATGGTTTTCATACAATTATATCTAAGGGCCTGTTGGTTTTATTGTATGGTTGGTCTTAGGAGCTCAGAACTGTTGCTTTACTAAGACAGTTTTATTTCTACATATATTTTCCTATTCTTTCACCGAGCACATTGTTTTCCACTATTTTGACATCTGTGATAAGGGTTAGGCTGTAAATCTTACACATTTCACACTGAGGAATTGGTACTAAAACAATACAGAAAACTACTAAGTAATTATTTAGATTTCAACTTCACTTAAATTGTTATGCTTAACAACCACACTCTTCAATAAAGCTTTCTTGAGAAACACTATTCAGTTCTCAGGTATTAATATGAAAATATGCTAAAAAGGTTACTTTTCAGTGCATTAATATTTTCCCAAGTGATAATGCCTTTACCACCTAGAAACTAAAGTCCTGGACTTTATTCACTGCATTTGTGTCCTGGGTTCACAATGGTAATTTGCATCAACTTTGTTAAAAGAAGCCTGAAGGTTCAGTGGGATGATGGTAGCCAGAAGGGGAATGGGATTGGGTGCCTTTTGTCTTTAATTAATCTAGAACATGTTGATAGGCAGCAATAGAGAAAGAGGACAGGGGAGAGATTAATTATATAGCTTAAAATGGTAAAGATGGGACAGAAATGGGCAGGGATAAGGGTAAAATGGGGAGACTACAAGAATGGATAGATGAGGGTGAAGATGTGTAGAAGTTTGAAAGTGGGATTGTGGAGGAACAGAAGGTCTGTGCTGTCTTACAGCTGAAGAGAAAATGAGACAAAAGATTGGAGTAAAGGGAAAAGTTTGAAAACTGTAAAACCTGCAGCAACAGCTGGCCAAGAAAGTACTATATAAACTACGCATCATAACAAACTAAATATAAGGCACTTGATTTTAGTTCCATCACCACCTGAGATAATGTGAAACTCATTTAGCTACATGTTTCTAAGCCTTTACCTGCAAAGAAGTAACCTGAGCTTAAAATTCTGGTTCCTACAATTAAGAGTATTAAGAACCTTTTTTTAGTCTCAGTATTTGGTTTGTAATTTTTTTATTGTAATTTCTTATAAATTCTAAACAAAGTAAATATTTAATATTTTCTTAGGGCTAATAACCACCCCCCACCCCACCCCACCCCCATGTCTTTTTGCTGGTATAAAAGTAACTAAAGATCATTTTAAACCCTAATAAGAGAAGAGATGGCTCTTTGATGTTCCAGTACAAGGGCTCTGAAGGAAGCCAGAGTAGAATAGAAGCTAGTTTTATATTACACTAGCTTATAAATATTTTAGCCTTGGCCCTACATTCAAATATTGCACTTTTCCAGGTTAAAAAAAATGCAAAATACCACCATTAATTAGAAGGTTAAAAATCACTATATTAAACAGGGTAAAAGAATTCAACTCAGCATGCTTTTAAGAAGTACACACAACACTATCTGACGTTACAGCTATGTACCTGGCAGGAATTAAGTGCAATATACAACAAGGAGAAAAAAATTCAAGTAATTCCACAATCTACGAAAGCTATAAACTTACGTATATGTACCTTGTGTACTCGTGTTCACTTTTCTGATAGGATGGTTTCACCAAATCTAAAAATATTGAATAGCAACTGACAGAGGAACCCCATTTTTATTTGCTCTTTTCTCTTTCTGTTAACCTATCACTTCCTTGTGTTTTAAATACAATCTTGGCTCGTTTATTCAAATGCTGCTCTCCATCCTATCAGCAGAGCCTTTTCTGCTTCTCTGCAGAGCTCAGCCTTTCTCTCTGCTGTTGGTTATGCTGGTTCCTTCCACTCCAAATGCTACCCCATCTTCCCTCAACCCAATTAGCACCACTCAGGTTTTCATCCATCATAAATATGAATCCCTTCTTTTTCTAATACCCTTTTGTACTTAAAAGCTTAATTTAGCTCTTAAATGGAAATGTTAACATGAAAAATACAACTTTTGATCATTTTTCATATGTCTTAGTCCTATCTCATATACAAATAAGCCGTTTACATGTATGTATTATCTTGTAGGTAAGAATTTACTATGACAAATTAAAAATGAGATTAAAAGTTTGATAAAAGAATTGTTAACTGCTTCTTTCTATTAAATTAATTTAGAGATTACTGATAAAAATGCAAGCATTCCTGACATGTTGCCAGAAATGTACTTAAATATTACAATTCTAAATGTCCGTGCTTCTACAATATAACTTTTTGCGGTTTTTAAACTCGATCTAAATTCATTCAACCTTGATTCTTGATATTTCAGTAAAGCCTAAAGAGGATGAGGCTGTCTGCAAATATACAAATGAGGTTAAACAGTGAAATTTTCTTTCAAAACCAAAGGAAAAAAAATAGAATTTGTAAAACAAATACTATTAAACTAGTTTTCTTCTGACTCTTAAATAAAAAAGTTTAAATTGAAGTAGGCATAATATTAGGATATGTCAATTACATGTCACTGAAATTGTTTATTAAAAAGTTACAGACCTCAGAAACCTACAGGGGTAATTCTAGTATGTCCTTACCATGTGTGACCTCAGAAAAACAAAGCAAAAGTTTCAAAAGGATAGTAAAAACCACATTTCATCTATTTACTGTAGGTTCTAAAGATATTTTTCAAGAGACAGTAGGTAAACAATGAAAAGAATAGAAAGAGGATGTATGTTCTATTTTTTTTGTTTTTTTTGGGCATCACTGCCTTCTGGTGGTGGGAGTAGGAGGCCCACCCAGCCTTTGCTCCTGTGGAGCTGGAACTGAACCTCCATCCCAGTGGACTGCAGTCCTGTGCACAACCACTATGCCACCGTATATGTTCTTTTGTGTTCTTTTGCACATGCAATATGAAAGCAATAAATTTTACTACATTGTGGATTTCAAAAAATTATTTGCTAAAAAAGAGACAAATAATTTCTTCATTAAAAAATAAAAACTACTTTTGACAGCCACTGCTATTATCTAAGGTGAGAGAGGTTTCTAGCCCTCAAAAGAACTGTATACTGGGTCAGTACAATGCTAGTTTTCAATCGGCCACACTGGAGGATGTAAATGCAGTTATATGAAGTTTTTATTATATATATATATATACAATGAAACATTATTTATATATACAATGGAACATTCTCACAGTTTGTTTTTCAAATTTAACGCTCACCTTTAAAGTATTTCACGGTTTTAACTCGTAATTCTAATGTAGCATCTTCATCACATACAAAAATCGTTCGGGGATGCTGCTGGAAAGCTGAAACGGTCCACATGTGATTGACTCCTTCCTCTATGGCTTTGTACAGGGCAAATGCCTTGTGTGCTCCTGTTATGAGTATCATTACCTGGAAAAGCGTGAACATCACCTGCTCAGTAACGGTGAAAGCACGACATAGTGCCTAGGCAGCTCGCACGTTTGTCGTCCTCTATAGAGAGGTTTTGGTTTGTGAACTAGGACGTTAGTACTGATTCTCTTCCAAGGGTAAAATAGCTCAACACTTCCTCAGTCCAAGAGAGCTGTACTTTTCCATGTAAACCCCCCAAGCCCATTGTGTAAATGCACCCAGCCCCCTGCCAACAAGTCAATTCAGACTCATGACGACCCTCCAGGACAGAGGAGCGCTACTCCTCAGGGTCTCTGGGGCTGTCAATATCAATGGGAATAGAAAACCTCACCTTTCTCATAAGAAGTAGCTGGTCCATTTGACCTGTTCTGCTTAACCTGCCAAGCCACAGGGCTCATTCTTAATGCAACAGGCAAGTTACCAATGTATCTCCCTTTTTCAAATTTCAAAAATAAAATAACACGTTTCTATAGGATATTAATGAATACATCATAATGCCTATGATTGTGCAATAGACAATCTATTGCACGATAGACAAAAACAATAGATTTTTTTGCAAAAATAGATTTATAAGTCAACAGATAAGAAATCTATATAATTTGGAATGATAAGCTAGCCCAAATAAGCTACAATGCACTTAAAAAAACAAGTAATTCTATACCAAATACCTTTAAGAATATGCCTAAAGTTGAAGACTGCTTAATGGACGAAGAGCTGTTTAAAGTTTTCTTGGAATAAAACTAAAGGAGAAGCAGCAATCCACTCACACAATGGTTTCTGAGTACACATGACTGCGGACCTGTAGGCTGTTAGTAATCAGACTCAACAGCACCCGGGTTTTGCTTAAGCTTAGGGGACAGTAATGATTTAAGAAGGGGCTCATTGGTGTTTGCTCCTAGACATCATTAGCCCAGGACTTTTCAGATTGATGGATTTGTGCGAGAAGTTTTCCTTTCTTTTAAAATAAGATTCTTGACTCCACCCTAGGAGTTCAACTTAGGACATTTAGAGTTATAACTAAAGAATCAATCTTTCAGATGATCATTGTACAGACAATCTCCCAATCGTCCTTAGATTAGCACTCAAATGCTGCCTCCAAAGCTGCTTTAACACACACTGCAATGAAGTAGATATTAGAATATCTACTTATTCCTGTATCTAAGACATTTTCTAAAATTCATTTTTGGAGAATTAAAATATATGACTGTGATAAACCTTGAATAAAGCACTTTCCTTTATAATCTCAATTAATCCTCAGCTCATCGGAAGATGAATACTATTCTAAATTCTATTTTACATATAAGAAAACAGGTATACAAAGATTCTGTTACCTATTTCTGTTTTGGTCTTGTTAACTACATTATACTCCTTTGGAGATAAGTAAACTATTAGGATTTACCAATTGGGGTATGTGAGCTAAGAGTCCTTCGAGTCAAAATAAAAGGGAATATAGGTGACTACAGATCTCACTATTAAGTGTATACTGACAAAGACAGTGAAAGGCCAACTAAACTTTTATTAATGAGAAAACAAAAGTACACCAGAGAACATACAGCAGTATTAAAAAGGAAGTGTAAACAATGAAGATTAATGGAAACATAGGATTAGATGAAGAACTAGTAACTGGCCTTGTTTATAGCTAGGGAATAGATACAGCATTTAATTGAGAATTAAGAATAAATATTTGGAGAGGTGGAAACAAAAAAAAATGCTCTCTGAATATACTTTAACACTGCAAAGTAGTTCAAATATAGTGAGCTCCACTATTCTCACGAGGGACATCGCTCACACAATGGGAAAGAGTCTGTGATTCCTGCTGCAACTGCAAATACCTCACATTTAAAGGATCAATTTCCAGGTTTGAAAACTGATACAGTGTGCTATTCTTAGGTACACCAATGTTTGAAAACCAATGCTCAGAAGGGCATTGGAAAAATATAGTTTATGCTACTTGAAAAATGCATAAAGCTACTGCAATAACACTATTTTAAAAGTTGTGAGACTGATTTTAAGGAGTCATCTAGTCGATGCCAACTCACAGGAAGCCTCTAAGACAGGACAGAGCTGTCCCAGAGATTGAAAGTCTCTCTCTACAGGAGTAGAAAGCCCCATCAGTCTCCCTTGGAGCAACTGGTGGTTTCAAACTACTGACCTCGTGGATCGCAGCCCAATTTGAAAGTAACCACTATGCCACCAGGGCTTCTTCAGGGAGTTAAAAGTCAATATTTAATCAATCATTCCATAAGCAAATAGATAAGCAAATGAACAACCTAAGAAATGATAAACTCAATTTCATTCCTTAACAGCCTTTCCTAGTATCTTTTAAATCACTACTTTATAAGGGAGAATTCACAGACTTGGAAACAATAAATGATTTGCCTAAGAAGAAAAAGCTAGTAAGTGGAGTATGCAAAAAATCCACCAAGTTTTATGCTTTTAACCATCAAATAACCTAAAGAAGCCTAGTGTGCTAGAATAACAGAATATATAAACAAATTATTGTACAAGCTTTATAAAATACAAAGCAAGATAATATGAAGGTCCAATAACTCTAGGATAGATGGAAAAATACTAGTCATATCCAGTTTGGTTATCTACTTAAATCACTGACTTGATAGTTTTCCAAACATTTCCTACCTGAAGCCAAGTCTTAAGGGTAATCACAAACCCTTCAAAAATCAAGCTGCTAAGTGTGGACTAGTCAAATAACCGCTCAATGTAAAAAATTTTAAAAAAATAGTCTGTTAATATATTTTTTAATGTTAAGAGATTAAGGTTCATTTTGCAATGGAGAAGCAGTAATCAGGGGTCCAAATTATATACAGAAGGCAAGCGTCCTAATCTATCTATCTATCTATCATCTCACACTCACACACACACACACACACACACACACACCATATATTAAACTAATCCAAAGTTCTGAAAAAATAATAAAGAGGGTAAAACTGGAGATCCTCTTGAATTGTTAATTTTTTGTGAAGCTATTAAGAATAATGTTCCAAAATGTGACTGGTACTAAGAGAGCAGTTTTTTTTTAAAAAATGGTCAAGACTGACAAGCACAATTCGTGGAATGAAACTCTATGGAATAACCATGTTCCAAAGACAGATGGATAATTGTGACTTGGCGAAGCAGAATAAAAAGGAACGTTTACATAGGAAACAGAATGGTATCATTTTATCCAGTGTGAAATGGTCAATGTTAAAAGATGATAATGAGGCTGAGCCCCAGTGGCGCAGTGGTTGTGCGCGGGACTGCGACCACTGGGTTGGAGGTTCAAATCCAGCAGCAAAGCTGGGCCTCCTACTCCCACCACCAGAGGGCAGTGAGGCCCACAAAACAAAACAAACAAAATATGATAAGGAGGCCCACTAGAGTAAGCCCCCCCTGCAGAAAAGAGGTTGGGTTTAGCAACTTGAAGCAGCCCTAGAGTGCAGAGAAGAACTGACCCTGTGAGTGAGTTTCCAGCACGGTAAGGCTTTATGGTAATGGGAAACGTCATCTTTTCCCTACACAACAGTTGGGTACACTATAGTGAGATCATCTGTCTTCAGTGTTGAAATTATCTTTAGCATAGATGGCATCATCTTGAAATACGATTCAGTAAAAGGAAATTTAATACTTTGAGATTAACTTGACTTTTGGAAAAGTGTCACAAGTCAAGATGGTTCACGTAGATAAACAAGCTGGGGATGAGACTAATTTCATCCAAAATAAATTAACAAAATATATACCTCATTCAAACAAGCTTCAATAGTTGCTGAACACCTCTTCTGTGAGAGGTAATATTAAATGTTAGACACAGAAAAACAAGGCAGACCCAACTAGTTTAGGCTCTCACAGATTTCACTGGCCTTGTTTCCAAAGAATTCTGTGAAAACACAAAGCTACTACTGTTGTTGAAAAAACTGGCCAAAGCTCCCCAACAAAAACCAATTCATAATTCTATGCATTCTAACATATGGTAGCATTAATAACATGTCTTAAATATAAGAAATCTATTTGTGTAACTACTTTGTTTCATATTTTAGGAGCGTGCTCTAAAATCATTTTTCTAACTTATTTAATCTGAAATTTCAGGCCTCGAAGGTCTTTTCATACAGTTTTGTTTTGTTTTGTTTTGTTTTGTTTTTTGGGGGGGGGGGCGGGCATCACTGCTCTCCGGTGGTGGGAGTAGGAGGCCCAGCCCCACTGCTGGAATTGAACCTCCATCCCAGTGGGCCGCAGTCCCGCGCACAACCACTACGCCACCGGGGCTCAGCCCTTCATATAGCTTTTTTAAGAGAATGAGAACCTTCTATGATTTGAATGACAGCTCTAATTGTATGCTCATGTATGGATATGTCTATGTCACAATTACTCAACATACCTTGTCTGTACTCATTCCTCTGAACCTGTCCAATCTTGTTGACAGTATTGAATGGAATTCGGAGTTTTCATATAATTTAGCCACTTATATTCACAAGCTGGATATAATATGTTCTGCTATTCTCATGGATGGAAATGATAACCTAATTAAAATTTTTAAAATGAAGCAGAACATATTGTTCTGAGCTTTGGGTTTAAGTATGCAGGCAAGTCATAAAGTATTAGTACTAGAATTCTAATTCATATATGCACAGCTTTAATGCAAACAAATGTGTTTAAACATATCTCTGTGATCAGTGGATAACTATAGACAAGTTGTCTCAGGAAAACACTTATCACAGTCTTGATAGACTGCCTTCCTAAAAATAAAAAATACAAGTTCTTTCACAATGGGCTTCACAGAGGATCTGCGGGGTTAAAGTCAAAAGTTATGGTGACTTCCTTGGGACCCTGAAGGGGTAATCAATGATGGATTTTCTCAAGGTTAAGAAGATCACTGAGGCTTATTATGAAGAAATGTATGAAAAACTGAAAACTACATTGGAGAACAGAACACCTAGAAAAATTGCTGAGAGCACAAGATGTTTCAGGGAAGGGTGGGAGACAATGCCTTCCTAAGGGTGAGAGACAGTGCCTTTCCTTTGGGTGAGAGACAATGCCTTCCTATAGGTGAGGGACAATGCCTTCCTAAGGGTGAGAGGCAATGCCTTCCTAAGGGTGAGAGACAATGCCTTCTCAAGGGTGAGAGACAATGCCTTCCCATGGGTGAGAGACAATGCCTTCCTAAGAATAGAAATACAGATGCAGGGTATCTAGAGAAACAGCTTTACATTTTGACTTTTGATTTTTGAACAAAAGTTCCCACAATTTGAAGCAATACTTTTTTACTTACTCTGTATATGAAATTTAGATAAGTCTAGCCTTAGAGCAATTCCTTTTTGCTCAGAACCAACTGGACTATTCTATAGTCAAGAAATACTTAACTCAAATTACATCCTTGCCCCGACAGCCCTTTCCTAATACTAAAAAAGCTCCACCTGATCATTTTAATGTTATGGCTCTAGTTCAAAGGGTGAATCAGGGGCAGACAAGTGAAGCGGTACTCCCAAAAAGGTGATGTCTGATTCTTAGTTGGAGATTCCAAAGACTTAAACTAATTTGGTTTCATTCTAAAGATGCCAATAAGACAGATAAAAGGTAATTACTAATAATGAAAAATAATTTATTCTTGACAAGAGGTGACCAAAATTATCACTCAGTACTATAAACCAAAATCTACAAACATCAAAGACAAAACATGAAAGAATGCTTTAATGCTTACTTCTCTGGCATCCATTACAGTCCCCACACCAACTGTTAGAGCCATAGTTGGCACTTTCGACAAATCTCCATCAAAATATTTAGCATTTGCCAAAATGGTGTCCATTGCTAGGGTCTTTAATCTTGTCCTTGACACTAAACTGGATCCTGGTTCATTGAAAGCGATGTGACCATCTGGACCTATTCCTTTCGAAAAAATACATAACAATGAACTGTTAAATAAGAAACTGATGACCTGCTCTGTAAACCTTCACAAAATTCACAATACAGGCTTTTTTAGAAAGTTAATATGTATTCATAAGTAAATAAGGTTCCTTACATAAATTTCTCAAAGATCAATGTGGTTTTAAAATAACACATTTACGTTATCTTACAGTCAATTTATAATATTGTATTAAAATTATGTGGCTATTATCTGATACAGCAATTATTTTATTATTTTCTATATGCTTAATATTGCACTAGCATGATTCTAACCATAGCAGGGACATTACCATCTTACATTACAATAATAGCACTTTGGTTTATAAAGGCTCTGTTAAAAGTATCATCTCAACAGGTACATTTAAGAAGCTTGTGAAATGGACAAATAGGTATGATTACCCTTCTCATCTTCAACACTTTAAAAAAAACTCAAAAGGGAAGTGATGTTCATGGAAAACACATGATTTATTCAAGATCACAATTTGGTAGATACTGGGACAGGACTCATATTAAAACTTGATTCCTAATCCAGTACTCTTAATGCTTACTCTTTAACTCTCTTAATTCTTAATTCTCTTAATTCTTAACTCTCTTAATTCCAAAGACTTAAACTAATTTGGTTTCATTCTAAAGATGCCAATGAGACAGATAAAAGGTAATTACTAATAATGAAAAATAATTTATTCTTGACAAGAGGTGACCAAAATTATCACTCAGTACTATAAACCAAAATCTACAAACATCAAAGACAAAACATGAAAGAATGCTTTAATGCTTACTTCTCTGGCATCCATTACAGTCCAAGTAAGTCCAAATAAGGATACTAACTAGTGACATCTCTGTATTACAGTTCCTCATTTATAAAAATGTGCACATGGACAAGATAACACGTATGGTGGTGGATTTTCCCCCAAGTGTTTTCACTATAATCCATTTTAAGAACTACATTTGACGTTGTAATGTAGACACACACACACACACACACACACACACAATCTATATATATATATGAAATCAAGAATTGCATGAAACACATTCATTCCAATTATTTTTATTACATTTTACTAACAAAGGGAACCAAAAGGAAATGCTAGATGTGACTGATAACAGTGATTTCATGACCAAATAATGATAACCCACAATTTGAAAAACACTGCTTTAGTGAAAACTACTGCCAACTGTAATGCTCAAGATAGCCTCTAAAATATAGGTAAGAAACCAACATGCTTTATTTGAAGTCAAATGGGAAGTAAATTGTCTCACAAAGTCAGGAATCCATGTATGACATAAATAATTTTATATAAGTATTTTCTCCTAGTCAATCAGATATCTGGTATCCTCAAAAGTTCAGTTTTTCCAAGTCATTACATTTATAAATAGTTTTATGTAAGTACTTTCTCCTAGCCAATCAGATATCTCATATCCTCAATTAAAAGTTCAGCTTCTCCAAGTCATTACAGTTATATTCTGTCGATTTACTAAGTAAATTTTACCGAGTGCCATTTTTCCCCAAGTCACAGCAACAAGAAATATGACAGGGGAATGATTTTGAAAGATAAAAAGAGAGCATCAAGTGTGGATACACAACAACCTAGGCATTTTTAATGTCAAGACATGGGTCTTACTTAAATGTATCCAATATGCATGGTCATTTTTTCCCACTAGTATGTTCTGCCTCATAGGTCTTAAATGATAAGCATTTCTCTGTAGAACTACAAAGGAGCCTGATGGCATAGAGGGTTCTGAGATGTTCTTTACACTGCAAAGTCAATAATCCATAGCAATCAGCAGCTCTACTGGAGAAAGATGCGTCTTTCCACTCCCATAAAGATTTACAGAGACACACAGGGACAATTCTACTATGTCTTTTAGCCTCACTATGGTTAAAAAAAAAAAAATGTGTATTTCAGCTAGTAGTACAGCGCTTAGCCACTTGCAGTACCTAGTGACCTTCATGTAAATACACACATACGTATTATTTATAAGAGACACACATTCAATTAAACGTTCACTCACTTAGAATTTATCACAGATAATTATAATGGCTGTTAACTCGAAGGTTGTAACTTCAAGTCCACTTTTAAACATGCTGGAACAAGGCCTGGAGATCGACTTCCAAAAAAAAAAAATCAGTGAAAACATTACAGAAGACAGTTCTATTAAAAAATACATGAGGTCACTTTGAGTCAGAATCGATTAGATAATTAGGTGGTTCACTTATTACTAATCACACTGTCACTAATAATGAATACTCTCACATCATTTTTAACTGACTTCCCAAAGAGATGAAATAGCTAAAGTGATGAGTAACATTCACTCACTCATTGCCTTTGGGCCAATTGAAACTCTATAGGCAGTCCAGAGCACAGAGTAGCGCTGTTTCTGTGGGTTAGTGTGGCTGTAAACTTTGAGGAGAATAGCAAGTCTTGCCTTGGTTTTGAACTTCTGACCTTGTCACTAAAAGTGCAGTGAGTACCCACCATGTCACCAGGTCTAAGGGATTAGTAAGGAAGGGTTAAAATCTACATGCTTATGAAGCAGATATGTAGAGGTTATCAACTCTGTAATTTGATATAAAGGGTGAATTGGATCTTTAAAGAAATACTTTTGAAGATATCTAAAGTGATAAAATTAGGAGTGTAGCAGAGTTTAGTATCTATGTCTCAAGACAGAATTTAAATAATGCTAACTAATAACAGTTCAAGAATTTTTAGAAATTTAAAAAGTAGAATCTAATAGTTGAACAAGGTTTTCTAAACAGTCACAGGCATTCTTGAAACTACCCTGGGTTAAAAGGTTTTTTGTTCTTTTTCTTCTTAGTAACATCTAACTCAAATATTAACAAACAATGGATGAATGATGAAATATTTTACATACCTCCCACAAAAAGATCAATTCCTCCTGCATCTTTAATTTTCCCTTCAAATGCATCACATTCTGCTTGCAAATCTGCAGCATTTCCATCAAGGATGTGAGCATTATTAGGATCTATATCAATATGCTTAAAAAAGTTATTCCACATATACGAATGATAGCTTTCAGGATGATTTCTGGGTAGTCCTAAATATGAAAATAACAAAATTATAGTCACTTCCAGAAAATAAATTAAAGTTCCTTTTCTTGATTACTCCATAAAGCTATTAAATTATGCGGTCTTTTAAAGCCATGAAGCTATTTATATTAAAAGCATTTTGTGTAGTATAAATGCTCATCTTATACCAGATGTTACTTTAATTGCTTTACAAGGATGTACTAATTATTAACGTGCATAAGACCTATGGAAATACTATTAACAATCTCATTTTATAGGTAACCAATAGAAGATTAGAGACATTTAGTAAGTTTCCCCGTCATAAAGCTCTTAGAGTAGCTGCGAGTCAAATAGGTAAAATATGTGCACCTACCACTTCAGACTACCTCTCAAAGATATAAAAGATTAATCTATGTTCATTATAAATAGGGAGTACAGATTAGCCACCCAAAGCCCATCAATAGGTGAAGCAACAGCCGCTTACAGAGGGGTTGCAAGGAGGCGATGAACCGGTTAAAGTAGTGAAGTCACAACAAAATATGCATTTTTCTTCTAGTTCTCAAAAGCTTCCTCCCACCCACTATCATGCTCCCAATTCTACCAGACAGTCTGGCGAAAACAGGGGATGTACACTGGACCTAGAAACATGGGGCATTTAGGATAGCTGCTCCCTCAGGATGAGTGATGGGAGTGGTGATACTGGGAGGGTGGAGGGATGGTGCAGTAGAAGGGGAGAACCAATTTCAGGGATTTACATATAACCTCCTCTCTGGGGCATGGCCAACAGGGAAGTGAGTGAAGGAACACATTGGACAATGTACAGTATGAAAAAGCATTAGCAATTTGCAAATTATTAAAGGTTGATCGGGGGAGAGGGAAAGGGAAATATGGGGAGCTGACACTGGGGGCCTAGGTGGAGGAAGTTTTATGAGTGATGATGGCAACAAGTGTGCAAATGAGGCCTGCATACAATTGATTTATGTATGGATCATGAGGGGAGGTGTATGAGTACCCAATAAAATGATTTATTAAAAAAAAGGGGGGAAGGGAAAAGAGGAGCTTATACCAAGGGCTCAAGGGGAAAATGTTTGGAAATGAAAATGGCAATATGTGTGCAAATGTGCTTGATACAGATGATGTGTTGAATGTTATAGCTGTAGAGCCTCCAATAAAATTTTTTTAAAAAAAGATTAATCAATGAAACAGACATATGTGTGAAGCTCCACATAAGGTAGTCATTCAACTGAAATGTTGGCTTATGGTATATACTCATGCAAAACCTAAGTTTTTCAGCACATTTTTTGCATTTTGTGGTAAGAGTAGGTACCTCAGCTGATATTCAGGTCAGCACATACTTGAGTATATACAGTACAGTCCTCCTCTACTTTTCCTATCTGCATGCAAAGTACATTGGAACACAAAAGTTCTTCGGTTGTCACTTATGCTGTTATTGCATAGAAAGTATTTGTTATTAAAATATATCTGCATTTTTACTTGCCAATAACCTAACCCATACTGACAATGCACTGTAAGTTTACATTTTAGCAAAAAGTTGCCATGCAAACATCTTTCCAATTAGCATTCAGTGAATTAGAAAATCTTCAGAGTTTGAAATATAAACATTAACATTATATTTTGAAAAATAATTTACAATTTACTTTTATAAAATGTTGCTTGTTTTACCCCACAACACTAGTTTTAACCTTGCCCTAAGAATATATAAATATTTTAAGGGAGCAAAAGAGAAATGTAATGGGATGACTCAAAGTTATATGACTATTAAGTGGCCAAACTCTAGTTGAATATAGGTCTGATTTCTCTAGTTCATTACACTTTGTTGTCATCATAAAAATAACAAGACTTTTACATAAACTTTAAACCACATTGCTAAACAGTAAATCATACTTTACATATTATTTCATTAAGAATATTTCCAGATAACATAGTCAACATATTCGAATATAGCTTACCTACATATTCATCCATGTTAAAAGTCTTCACAAACTTAAAAGAAAGGTCTCCATTTTTGTGAAATTCTATTAGTTTTTTATAACAGCCTATGGGTGTACTACCTAAAACACATAGATTACATTTTTAAACAACTACAAAATCTGCTTTTATAGAAATTTATCAGCATTTCAAATTTACCAAGCAATTACTCTCAATAAATCAGTTGACAAATATACATCAACGAATTTGTCTTTTTACAAAATACCTTATGGTTTCTGCAAATGAATCTGCTAAGTATTATTATTCATTGAAGTTAACCAGGTTGAAAAAATATATGACTTGTATAATTTGCTGAATAGACCTTGGTATCTACCACTAGTCACTAAAGTTTGAAAAACTAATTCCAAATTATTGGGTATTTAGAGTTACAAGTAAAGACTTCAGGATTGGAATCAGCCTAAGAACACATTTAAGTTAAAAGAAAACTTAAGATCCCATATTGTCTGTGGGAAAAAAAAACCTTAAGAGAAGGATTTCTAGTTTAAACCAAGCACAAATTGCCCAACTGCTGACAAATCGTGAAACCAAAGGGGACGCAAATTTAAATACAAATACTACGTTTCAGTTCTGAAACTGACAAAAACTGAGTAAGGAATTTAAGCTTTTACAACTGTAGCTCCTGTTTCTCATTTTGTATTGCTTTCAATTAAAATGTATACTGTAGTGAGAGAGAGAAGTATGGTTTTAGAGAGAACTTCTAGGAAATGGGATCTTGATTTTTAATAATTTATGTAACACACTTTTAATTTTACTTGTTTGATAATGTGATTTCTTCAATTTTGTAAAATTAATTGGACTCTACAGATTTTTTTTAAATGGTGTTGTGTAATGATACCATAAAGATCAATGAGTTTAGCTATTTGGAAATGATCTCCCTCTCTCTTTCCCCAGATTGCTTTGGTTGTTCCTTTTCCTCCAAACGAGAAGGCTAGATTGACTACACTTATAAACAAGCTAGCTACCTGGCCCTTCCATTCCTGGTTGGAATATTGATTCTTATTTCAACCACTATATGCATTTTATATATAAATATAGAACAATATTTAACACAATCAAATTCATTGCCTTTGAAATGATTCTGACTGATGGTGCTCCTCTGTAGTCTCTAATAAAAAATATTAAGGAGATTAAAAGTAGTAAAAAGATGATCTGCTGTTTAAAATGACAGCTACAAAAGTAGCTTTAAATATTAACAAGCCTCAGTGGTATTTAGAATAAGCGCTGGGTTGTTAACCATAAGGTCAATGGTTCAATCTGCTTTATGGTGGGAAAATGAGAAGGCTGGCTGCTCCATTAGAGATTTATGGACTCAAGAAACATCAAAATTGATTAGATGCAATGGATTTCTTCTTCTTTTTTTGGGTGGTGGTGATGGTGTAAATATGAAATACTATATAGATTGAGAAGAAAAAATTAATAGAATGTCTTAAGGTAAATAAGCATTTATGTTCTTTTTTAATTGAAATTAGTAATTTAAAATTTATATTGTCAAATTTTAGAATTCCTCCTTTAAAACTATAATTCATTAACATAGTACTTGCTGAAAAAGGAAAGGTATTTTTTTCTCATCTTCCTTTCCAAGGTAGTCACTAACCTATACTTCTTATCTCAGTGTTGAAAAACATAGTCAGAGGATTCCCTTCTTAATTTAAGAGTATGTGACTAAAAAGTGAAAAGTTGTTAGAATGGCAGTGATAAAGATCACTTTCCCTTTCTACTTTTTAATCAAAGTGATTAAGGAGAAAAGAGCAATGCAATGATCAAAACAAAGTTTCATTTTAATGTTTTCTTGGTAATACTTGGGTACTAATGTAACACTTAGCAAGTATTTCTTATGGTTCTGTCTTGGAAGAGAAACTCCAAAAAGAACTAAAACAACCATGACACAAGAAGTAATATGGTAAATACCTTTTAAAAAGAAGGCTGGAGAAATTGCAGTGAACCAAAGAAAAATCTATGTGATGATGACGTGATAAAGGATCAAAGAGGATGAACTTTCAACTGAGTGTTAGAAGGGGTGAAAATCCAAGCCAAAAGTGGATAGGATTTCATGAAAAACAAGGAAATGAGGGAAGAAGGAATGTCGATTTGATGATTCAAGGAAGAGTCACAAAAGATGAACTTAGCACTGAGTGTTGAAGAGGATGAAATCCAAAGTCAAAAGTATGTAGGGTATAATCGAGAACAAGTTAGTGAAGGAGAGTCAGAGATGCCACATCCTAGATGCTGTGCTGGTGCTTAGCAGAAAATCAAAATGCCCTGTCATCACCATTCCAACTCCAGCACCATCTTATCTCATGCAAACCTGGGGAGTCTACCACCATCTTTCCCATTTTGCAGATTGGAAAGCTACATCAAAAAGTGAAATGATATAGAAGCTAAGAATTCATATCTAGAGTTGTATGTTTCCAGGGCTTATATAGTCTTCCCTCTATTATAGATTAGCAGTATTAAAGAGGCCAGTCAAGTTCTAACCTTCATTTCTAAACTACAACCAGTCCAGTTGTCCTGGCATGGTTCAGTATAGGAGAGGGTTGAAAGTGAGACCAAGTGGGAGGTCAGGCAGGCCAACAATCTTGAGATGTCAGGCTCATTAAGGTCATGTAAATGAATTGTATATCAAGCAGAGATCAAAACCAAAACTCACTCCCATGGAGTCAATTTCAACTCACAGTGACCCAGTAAGACAAAGCAGAACTGCTCCATGTTTCCAAGGCTGTAAATCTATGTGGAAGTAGACTGACCATCTTTCTCACATGGAGCAGAACCCATCTTTCTAGTGGGTTCAAATTGCTGAACTCAGTTCAAGCACTTTAAACAGTGCAGTACTGGGGTTCCTATTGTGTTCTGTGGAGAGATAATTAAAACTGGTACTTGCCAGTACAGATATGCATATTCATGAATCGAAAGCAAAGGGAGTGTAAGTAGTATTGTGGCCAAAAAGCGAGAAAAGTAAAATACCTCTACAAAGGTTTTCCAGAGATACTACCTTGCAGATGTAATAAGAGGCAGCTATGCTCTCTAAATTATAGCACAGATTATAAATGTAAAGAGACTCATACATGCATTTAGTACTGCTGGCATTTATTATTGACGACATTTTACCTCCACACTCTTTACCTCCACACTCAGACCATTGTTTATTTCTTCATCATAACTGGGATGAAATTATTAGACAACTATCCTGAGTGTAATTCAGGTGTACATTATGCAAATTCATAAAAAAACACAAGTTCAATCACCAAACCTTAACATCAGCAATGGAAATGGTAAAAGTTATAGCTTGTGTACATAATCTTTACAACTCTGCTACTCACCAAGATCTACTGCACTAGAGCAAAAAAAAAAACATGCCAAAACAAGAAACTATTTGTGCTAAAATACACCATTCATGAAAATTACCCAAAGGATTGTAAAGGATTATGATTTGCAACTTGCATGAAGTTGGCAAATATGGAAGAAGGACCAGGATAAAATACTTTTAAACTAAAATATTCTTATGGAAGTTTAAAATCAATATAGTACTACTTACAATATTCAAAGTGCTTCCACACATGCTATCTTATTTGAGCTTCAAAAGAGCATTATAAACTATTTATATCCTTATTCTACAGGTAAAGAAATCAAGGTTCAGGAACAGAAAATAAAATGACTTGTCACAAAGTAATAGCTCTGATTCTAGATAAATAATTTTTCTCGTGGAAGTGATAAGTAAACACAATCACACATACAGCACCATAAGCCATTAATGCTATCTGATTATTTTTAAAGATCTTCTGCAGTCTAAAATGCAATAAAATATTCAATTAATGCTTTGTTTATTCAGTGATAAAGACATAGCAGTCTTCATATGTTTCACTTGAAATACTTCCAGAACAGAAGGAAAATAACAGTGATGTTAAAGGGCTAATAAGAAATTTTAAAAACATGCTATAGATGAGGATAAATTAAGCAATAATAAAGTGAATTTCAGGTCTTTAATAACTAATAAGGCTAATCTACTAAAACTTATATGAATAGTGAGAAAAATACTCCTAAGAAACAAACAAAAGAAAGATCCCTACAAAAAGCTATAAAAAATAATAAGACAATTATTTGTTAGGATATATCTTTCTGAAATCAAGAGTCATAAGCAACACAGAATCTGAACATAAGAAAATAGGAACTAAATTTAGGTACTAAATATTTATTTCTGATATTCTTTTATATAATAATATACTCAATCAGATTTACAGCAAGAATAGAAAAAATATTTCACTAAGAGAAGCCCTATAATGTACCACAATGATGATATAAAATGAAAAAAGTAGTTTATTACCTGTTGGTAAACCCAGGGTAAAATATCTGTCCTGTCCAGGTTTGAATTGAATGATACGATTACAGATGTATTTGGCTGCCCACTCACTGGCCAAGTCATAGTTATCAAGAATGACAAGCCTCATGATGATGCAGCAGCAGAACTTCCAGGAAATGAAGTTCAGTCCTGAGAAAAATCCATAATAAAGTACTTTCAGTAATTTAAATATAATGTACTGATGACTTGAAAAAGAACATTATTTAAAAAGGACAGGCATATATACAATCAATCACATTTCTATGTTTAAAACAGTAACAATAGCTGGGTTATTTTTAGTAAATCCTAGGCCCAGAGCAGTGGACTAAGACATAAATGCATGTTAATTAACAACCATGAATGCCCAGTTTTAATAGATGAGAAAACAGAAAACTCACACAACTTAATTGGGGTCTCAGGAACAGAACCAGGATTCCTCGCAAAGCTGAGTGATTATAAAGACACCCAAACAAGGGTGATATGGCTCACTCAAACAACCCCAGTGGCAGAGTGGGTAGCATGAGGCTAGCAGTTTGAACTCACCACCTCCATGGAAAAAGGACAAGACTTCTTCTTACATAAATATTACAACCTTGAAAACCCAAAAGAGGAAGCTATACTCTGAGTCAGGCTTTCTATATTTAAGACAAAAAAATGTAGTATTTATTTTGTAACGATAAATTAATGATAGTAACATTTCACTTAATAAAACCCAAAGTGCTCCCAATAAACAAAGAACCAAATCTCCCTTTTATTTAATAGCATTTTTGTAAAAATTATGTTGATTGTGAAAATTTCAATCAATATATGGAAGAAAATAAATTCAACCCAAAGTTTTTCGGTGGCCCGTCTGGGGAAGGGGCGGCAGGCGCCATGTCGGGCCACAAAGGTGGCAAGAAAAAGCCCCTGAAGCAACCCAAGAAGCAGAACAAGGAAATGGACGAGGAAAACAAGGCTTTCAAGCAGAAGCAGAAAGAACAAAAGAAACTGGAGGAGCTCGAGGCGAAGGCGGCAGGCAAGGGCCCCCTGGCACAGGCGGAATGAAGGAATCCTGCAAAGTCAGCTGTTCTTGGTGATGGAGGCAAGGATGACGCCTGATCCCGTTCCTGTGTAAACATCTGCATTCCCTGCTGTCACATTTGTTGCCACTTAGAATGAAACGATGTCTTGGAGCCCGCTGTACATTTAAGAATACACTTTTGTAAAAAAAAAAAAATTCAACCCAAAGTATAACATTCAGAAATGATTTTCATCTTTATGCAAAATATCGAAAGGGAGGATTAAAAAGAAACGCACTACTACACAGTCAATTCTGATGCATAGCAGCCTTATAGGTCAGGATAGAACTGCCCATATCTTTTCCCAAGACTGCAACTGTTTATAGGAGTAAGAAGCCTTTGAAGCCTATAACTCTTTACAGGAGTGGAAAGTTTCATATGCAAACACTCCACTCCCTACCCCCCAACAGAGGCTGATGATTTCATTCTTCTAACTTCACTGTTAGCTACCCATCTTGTAACTCACTACAGCATCTTAGCTCCTAAAAGTAAGATACCCAGCGTAATTTCAAAACAATGGGATTATGTTAGACACTCCATTTTTATTAAAACAATATATAATTTTATTTGAATACAACAGCAGAAAAGAAAACAAAGGGAATAAAATAACTAATGACCTCTGCAAGGAAAACAATGTTTTTTGTTTTTCAAAAAAAGCAGTTTTAATTCCCGGAAAATTCATCTAAGTGTAAAAAAAAAAATGATACCATAAACATTATGAGACAGTGACATTTTTACTATATGAATTCATTTTAGATAGTCCAATCATCATTGAAGTTAGTAGGCATTCATACGCCTCTTAGCAACTCCAGATAGGGTACATACACCTATCTCTAAGATAGGGTAGTTAGGTACTATCAAGCCACGCCTTACTACTAATGAGCCTATGTGACAGAACAGAGTTCCAACAGGAAATTTTTACCGGAACAGATATTCTCATTTTTCTTCGCCAGAGCCACTGGCTGGTATGAAGCACTCATCTATCAGTTAACAGGGAGTCCTTAACCACTGGGCCACTAGCACTCCTCTCACAAATAACACTTTTATATCAAAGATTGGTAACTTTTGTACTGTGTTGCTTAAATCATAATTTCTGGATTTCGATGCCTAATATGGATCAACTACCAACACTAATCATTTTACAACAAAGCTTCAGCATTCCTGAGTTATTTATCCGTGTGTTTTGCATAGACTAATAAATCAAATTATTGAGGTTAATAAAGTAGGTCTTATCCCAGTGTAATCATTCAAAAAGAACATTTGGCTACGAAAAACAACAAATGTCTCTGAGAGCTTAATGATTTACAATCCTAAAAAAAATTACAACTGACATGATCTATAATTATGGCGTAGTAGCAAGAGTTACCGTATTTGATAATAATTTGCAAAATAAGTCATAAATGCAGTCCAACAAATGGGCCTGGTCTCTCTTTAAATTCACCAATGATCTAAAATCAGAAGCAATTTCAAAGTTAGACCAAAGACTCAGGAATATTTGCTGTTAGGATAACCAAGAGGTATATTTCTAATAAGAACGCTCAGCAAGGTGATTATTAGTTTAAAAAAGTAATGAGGAGGGTTGGGCCTATTAAAGGCCAAGGAGCTTTAGTGGTGGTGCTCTGTGTTAGATATGGAGCTAACTGAAAGGGAAGCAATTGAAATCCATCAACTACTCTGCAGCATTCTCAGAGACTCACAGCCTTGGGAAGACACAGGGACCTCTAGGCAACTCATGGACTAGATAGCAGTGAGCTTGGTTTTGGTTTGCTTATTAGATCCCTAGTGCTTTACAGTACTGAAAAGCAAGGATGTCACTTTGAGGATTCAGGCGCTGTCCCTGACCCAAACCATGGTATTTTCCATTGTCTCATATGCATGTGAAAGTTGGACATTGAATATGGAAGACTATGGAAGAAGACATGCACTTGAATTGTGGTGCTGGAGAATACTTAAAGTAACAACGACTGTTAAAAGGACAAACATATCTGTCTTGGAAAAAGCATGGTCACAGTGTTGCGTACAGGCAAGGATGACAAGACTTCATGCATGGTTTGGACATTATCGGGGGAGACCAAAGACATGATATTTATTAGTAAAGTGGAGGGGTAACCGCAAAGAGGAGGCCCTGAAGATGGAGTGACCCAGTGAGTGCAATGGTCGGTTCAAGCAGAATAAGCATGAGCCAGGACAAATTAGTGTTTCCTTCGGATGTGTACAGGGTTGCTCTGGGTGGGGACCGATTCAATGGCACCTGACAGATTTTGAAAACACAAAAGACCTGGGCAGGGGCACTAAAGGACTGAAATAATTCAATCATTGCAGAGTAGAAATCACCCTTCTCAATTTTCAGATGAGAAAACAGACTTGTTCACTAATCACATTGGAAATGGATAGAGATATGGGTACTGGATTTTCTTTTTAAAGTTTTCCCGAGTGTCTATCCATGCCTCCAATGTAAGGTTTTCACCAAGAAGTTTATCAGTAAGAATCACTTAGAATGTAAGATATGGCAAAATAATAATTTATAAAGTATTAAAGGTGGTGGGGCAGGAGGGCTTGGGGAGGGGAAGGGATGAGAAGCTGATATCCAGGGCCCAAGTGGGAAAGCAGAGATTTGGAAAATGATGTATGCATGTATTGTGATAAGTGATGTACAAGTCCCCAATAAAATGATTAAAAAAAAATAATAGGGCTGAGCCCCTGTGGCGTAGTGGTTGAGTGTAGTACTGTGGCCCACAGGCTTGGCAATTCAAATCCAGCAGCGGCTCTCCAGGAGCAAGGCTGAGTAGCTCCCACCACCACCAGAGGGCAGTGATGTCAACCCCCCCTCCCCCCAAAAAAATTGTGGTGATGCTGAAGCACATTGACAGTTCTAAAAGGACAAATAAATCTGTCATGGAATAAGTAAAAAAAAAAAAATCACTCAGGATAATTATCAAGAAAAGATACCCAGGTAACATCTTCAACAGATCCTTGATGGGTTCCAGCACACCTGTACTTGTGCAATCATTACATGTGATCCATATAAGCAAGATGAAATGTGCACTTGGTAGCAAGGAGGGTCAAACAAGTCTGTCAGAAAATGGTGCAAAGGAAGTTTGTTCTGTTGCTGCTGTTTTGCTTAATAAATACTAACAGCTCAGTCCAACACTCTTTCAAAAGTCGAGATCACCTTATCCAACAGAAACCAAACTCATTTAGAAGAGGTGCCATCAGATAGGGTTTCTGAGAGTGCAAATCTTTAGGCTGCCCATCTTTTCCCTTCCCAGCCTCTGGTGAGTTCCAAATACAAACCTTTCGGCTAGCAGCCAGGTGGCTAGCTTACAGGAAACTAGAGTCTCCACCTGACTTGCGGCAATAAACAAGGGCGCCTATTCTTCCTTCTTTTTCCCAGCCCTCCAAGATCCAAACTTGCTGGGGGCTAAGAAGAGGCTGGAGCATTCCCACGGGAAGAAACTCATGTCACGACCCAGCACCGCCCCGTGCCTCATCTTCTCTCCCCGCAGAGCAATTTCTGGGCGCGCGTCACGGGAGGGGGTGGGGCGTGGGAAGGGGCTGCTCAGCCCTCGGGTCAGCACCTGGGGGCTGGAGGGGATCATTCAAGTCACACAGCTCTTGGCAGGGGCCCGGATTTGAACCTGACTTCCACGACCCCCAGCCGAGCCCGTCTCCTGCGCGCCCTCGGGGAGCGGTGGGGGCGCGCCCCCAGCGCGGGGAGCCCCGCCGAGGGATGGGAGGCGCCGGGCCGGACCGAGGCTCCGTGTTGCTGGGCCCCGCCACCCCGCAAACCAGGGGGAATGCAAACGAGAGGAGGACGCCGACTCGCCTCTGAGCGGTGCGGGGAGAGGCGGCAGGACAAGCCCGGGAGAGGCCGGCGGTGGAGCCCCGAGTCTCAGGCGGGCGGGGAAAGGCCCAGGACTCCACCGCCCCTCCCCGAGCCGCCGGGTCCCCGCCTCAGCCCGCGCCTCTGTCCCCGCCCCGAGCGCGTGCGGGGGGAGAACGGCCAGCGCCCGCGGTCCACCGCGCGGACAGACACCCCAGACTTACGCGCCGCCTCCCCCGCCGACTGCACACCCGGGCGCAGCAGCAAAGACCCGCGGCCCGCGAGCCGTTTCTCTCCCGCGGGCGACGCGCGCGCGCCCAGTCCCGGGACCCGGATGGACTCGCAGCCTGCGGGCGCGGCGGGAGGCGCCGCCTACGAGCAGTGCGCAGGCGCAGTCTCCGCTACCCGAGGGCCCGCCGCGTGGGAGCGCCTGCGGGCTGGAAGGCTTCTAACCTGGGCGTCTCTACCCACTTCTCCTCTCACCCCAAACTCGGACATCGGACGGTGTACGATATGACATAATAACCATCTTTATAATAACATAATAAATTATATTATTATAATAATATAAATTTTATAATAATAACTTATAATCATCAAGGGTTTGAGTAGAAGAAATGATGGATGGCAGCAATGGTACAAAAGTCCTTTGCATACAATGCATGGATGGGTGAATTGTGATGTGTTATATGAGCCCCCAATAAAATGATTTAAAAAAAAGATTTACTCATTTTAGCATGTAGGCTTGTTTTGCTTCTACGTCTCTTCACGAAGTGATTCAACGCATCTCAAACTTTGCAAGCACAAGCTAGCAAACAAGTAATATTAAAGCTCATCCTAGAATGTTACATTTAATTCTCCCACTTTGCTACTTGTTAATTTTGCCTCTTAGTCATGTCAGACGTAGAGCTACCCTATATACAGAGTTTCTAAGACTTTAAATCTGTAGGGGAGCAAGCAATCTTTTCTTTCTCCCACTGAGCAGCTGATGGTTTTGAACGACTTTCTTTTTTGCTTAGTAACCCAGTGCTTATCCGCCAGGGGCAAATATTATGGGGAAAATTGGGAGCCCTCCATCAGGCATTCAAGGGGGTCTTAAGGCGTTTAGCTTGAGCCTGAGGAGGGAGAGATCTGCTTTCTAGAGGATTTCACAGGTACCAAACAGACTCGAGGTCCTGTTTCTTCTAAATTGCGAAGATAACTGAAATGATTTGGCCCCAAACCCCTTGACTGAAATGTTGCGCGCGGGTGCAAGAGTGGCTGAAGGTAATAACGGAGGGACGTGACTCAAGAAACTGTCGTGTGCTTGTCCAACGTAAAGCTCCATTTCGGTTTTTAGCCTCTCAAATCTGTAAGTTTCCACTATCGGCTGCTTCAGCAGTCAATTAATGCATAAGGAAACTTTAAAAAAAAATGAAACTTTAATCTCTCATAATCATGGGGAAAGCAGCAAGAACTTACAAAAAAATGTTTCCAGGAAACGTTTATCCCAGAGATTCTTCAGATAGTGTTTATAAAGCATAAAGAATATCATAGGGGGGTTACAAAAATGTTCCTGGACAAATAGAATTAAAAGATAGTGCGTACTTTTCACAATGGTTTTAAACCACCCTCATGCTTGTTGCAACACATTTCCAGGAAACGGAGTATCTCATCGAACTTTAGTGTGCCATTGTTTTTGTTTGCTATTGTTTTGTATCCCCCCAGCTCCTTTGCACTTCAGTGGATTCATCCTCAAACGGAAACCTGTGGAATAGAGTTCGCAAGGCTGCCTCTTAGAATTTTGAGGCAGTTACTATTTCTGGAAGTACATGGGGTAACATCTTTCTACCAAGGAGCAGTTAGTGGGCTCAGTTTGATGACCACTGGGTTAGCAGCTGAGCTCTCATAGTAAGTTTAAACCACTATGAGTGATGGGTATGGGTATTTACTTGTTTTCTTTACTGAATCAAAACACTACATGTTTGCTCTGCAAAACAAGGAGAACCTCTCCGCCTCCGTTTCCCGATGCACAAGTTGTTCTTTCTTAATAAAACTCCCTGCTCTTGGGCTGAGCCCCGGTGGCGTAAGTGGTTGAGTGCGCAACTGCAGCCCGCAGGCTTGGCGGTTCAAATCCAGCGTCGGCTGGGTAGCGCCCACGACTACGAGAGGCAGTGATGCCCATTAAAAAAAAAAAAAACTCCCTGCTCTTACGTGATATAAACTCAGTGATTAGTCCTCCGACCTAAATTGAAAATCCAAGGTGCTTCTCTGGATCAAATGTCACACCTTCATTTAAGTCTTTCAGCCTAAAGGAGAATATTCCATCCTCATGAATATTACTGCAAATGGTAACACGTGGCGAAGTATGTAACATTACAGGGCAAGATTGCTTGGCATTCCAGCCTTGAATTAGTTTTCATAAGCATTTAAAACAAGATTTTTAGGGGCTGAGCCCTGGTGGCGTAGTGGTTGAATGCGGGACTGCAACCCACTGGCTTGGCGGTTCATAATCCTGCAGCACCTCTCCAGGAACAAGGCTAGGCCTCCTACTGCCACCAGAGGGAAGAGATGCCACTCCCAGAAAAGAAAAAAGTTTAAAAAATATTTTATTGGGGGCTCTCACAGCTCTTATAACATTCCATACATCCATTGTATCAAGCATATTTGTACATATGTTACCATCATCATTTCCAAAACATTTTCTACTTAGCCATTCATATAAGCTCCTTTTTTTACCCCTTTCTTCCCAATACTCCCACCCTCTCATGAAAAATTGATAAATTATACATTGTTATTATTTTGTATTGTACACTGTGTCTTCCTTTACCCATATTTCTGTTCTTTGTCCTGGGGGGATGCTATATATCCAACCTTATGGTGTGTTCTCCTTTTCCTCCCCTTCCCTCTCTCCAGCCATCCCCCTACTCCCACTACTGTTCTTGAGGGTTTTATTTGTCCTGAATTCCATCCGTAGAGAGCTCTTATCTGTACCAATGTTTGTTCTCCAGTTTAGCCAGAATTGTAAGGTAAAACTGATTCATGGTGGAGGGGTGTGGGGGAGTATTCAGGAACTGGAGGAATGATGTGTGATTCACCAGTGCTATACGACACTGTTTGAATCATTTCTTCCTTATAACCTTCTGTGGGGGGATCTACAGTTGGCTATATATGGGCTTTGGACTTCAACCCCCCTCTTTCTCATCTGTAGTTTGTTTCGGATCTTTTGATACCTGTTACCTGATACCATGAACACCTCATGATCACACAGACTGCTATGCTTCATCTATGTGGGCCTTTTGTTTCCCTGTTAGATGGCCATTAAGCCTTTAGGACCACAGATGCTATATCTTTTGATTGCTGGGCACCATCTGCTCTCTCCCCCACCTTTGCTTTGTACCCATTTTTGTCTTCAGTGATCACATCGGGAAGATGAGTATTGAAGAATGCCAGGTTACTTACACTTTATTTAACATCTCTCCAGTACCACAATTCACCAGTTGATGTCATGTTTTTAAGTGTGATCGGCTCAGTTTCAACTCATAGAGAACCTATGCATAACAGAACAAAACACCACCCAGTCTCACACCATCCTCATGATAGTCTTTATATCTGCGCCCATCATTGTGGGCAATGTGTGAATCCATCCTCACAAGAGTCTTTTCCACTGCTCCTTTATTCTAGCATGATGCACATCTCAAGGGATGAGTCTCCTCTATTAACATGTCCCACGTAGGTGAGTCAAAGGGTCACCATCCTTGCCTCTAAGCAGCAATCTGCTATACTTCTTTCAAGATAAATTTATTTGTTCTTTTGGTGGTCCATGGAACTTTGATATTCTTTGCCAGGTCAAAATTTAAATGTGGTGATTATTCTTTATTCTTCCTTCTTATTAATGTTCAATTTACATATGTATATGAGATGATTGAAAATACCATGATTTGGGTCAGTACACCATAATCCTCAAAGTATATCCTCACTTATGAACACTTTAAAGAAATCTTGTGAAGCATCTTTACCCAATGCAATGTGGGTTGGATCTCTTTACTGCTGCTTCAATGAGCATTATGGATTCAAGCAAGACAACTTGAAAGCTTCAACATTTTCTCCATTACCATGTTGTTACCCTATTGGCTCAGTTGTGAGGATTTGAGTCTTCTTTACATTGAATTGTAATCCATACTACAGGGAATAATCCTTGATCTTCATCAGCAAGCACTGCAAGGCCTCCTCACATTCAACAAATGAGGTCCTGTGTCAAAGACATATGGCATGTTGTTGGTAAACCTTCCTCAAATTCTTCAGCAGTCTCCATAAAATCTAGTGTGATACTTTGAAATTTGGGGCCAATATGGAAACTGTAAGAAGATATGAGTGGAGTTTAGCCTGTCAATCAGGTCACAGCTTGATGACCTCCTTTGGAATTGTGAACAAGATATATGTCTCTCTAGAAGTTGGCCGCCTTCCCCTTGCTGTTGGTGATCCACACTAAGACCAGGGAGAGCCCTGGTGTGTTAGGCCAGGTTGACTACAGAAAAAAGCTCAGTGACACCCATGTGTGTGTAAAAGAGAGCTTTATATCAACAAAGAGAGCTTTATATATCAAGCAAACATCCTAGCCCACATCACATCCATAAGTCTGATACTAGTTCATAAATCTGAAGCTTGTACATAAATCCTTATGACTCATGAAGCCGCACACAGTGAAACAGAATGCAGGAAGATCAAAGTCTGGTGGGTGCAAAGTCTTGTGATCCAATGTCTGTGGAAGCATCTCAGGACCCTGGCAGGTCTCAGCATCACATCGTTAGGAAGATGAAGGCAGGAAGAGAGAGTGACATGCCTCCAGAGAGTCATTTATCTCAATGGCACTTCCAAATGAAGTCATCCAGCTGCAACCTGATTCACAAGCTAAACTCCACCCACATCTTCTCACATATGCCATGTTAGCACAAAAAAAACTATCACACCTGGAGATGTGTCCACCACCTTTGGATCCATAGTACATTGCACCCACCGATGGATGGTGTTCTGGCATTCTGCATCACTGGATGTGGCTTCATGAGTCTGACGAGAGAGTAAGGTACTAGTATCAGGTATATGGACCTGTGTTGGACTAGGCTAGGATGTTTTCCTGATATGTGATTACTTCTTGATAAAAATCTTTTTCTTTCATGTATACATGTGTTACTGGATTTTGTTTCTCTAGTCAACCTGGATTAACAGATACAGCTTCTCTGATGACACATTTAGCAGAAAAATTGAATGGGGTGGCAACAAAGAAGAAGGCCCTCAAGGAGATGGATTCTTACCACAGCTGCAGCAATGGATTCAAGCACAGAAACAATGTGAGTTCAGCTCAGGACCCGGGCAGTGCTTTCTTCTGTTGTACATAAGGTGCTATGTGGTAGAATGACTTGGTGGTACTTAACAATAACATACAGACTGAATAAGTATTGTGAGAGGCTACAATCCTGATGCACACCTTTCCTTATTTTAAACCAGGCAATATTCTCTTGTTCTGTTCACAACCTGGTCTCTTTACCCATCTTCAAGTGTCTTGCGTGCATGATGAAATGTTCTGAAAACCCAATTCTTCTCAATGTTATCCATAATTTGTTAGGATCCACACTGTGGGGGTTACATAATCTCCTGTCAACCTGAGAGAATTAAGAGTGAAGGGGTGACATTCAGCCTGTCAATCAGGTTGCAGCTTGATGACCTCATTTGGAGGTGTGACAGATATAAAAAGTTCACTGGAAACCAGACCCGTTCTCTCTCTGCTTCACCTTCCTATTGACAAGCCACATGGAGCCATGCTGATGGCAGCCAGAGCCCTGGAGTTGGTTCCACTGTCACTGGATCCAAGGGACTTTCCACCCACCAATCTGTGATTTTCCTTCATTTGGTATCATTGCATGTGCTGCATGAGTCTGAAGAAGAAGTTATAGAGTTGACTTTACATATGGGCTAATATCAGACTTAAGGACTTGACTGGATAGGACTCCGATGACTTTTAATATACAATTCTGTTTTGATATAAAACTCTTTCTTAAACATATATGAGTGTCCCTGGATTTGTCTCTATAGTCAACCTGGAGTAACACAAACACCTTTGTGCCTTTACATAGTCAATAAAATGCAAGTAAACATTTTTCTTCTATTATCTGTTTTGAGCCAAGATCCATCTGCATTTAGCAGTGATATTTCTTGTCCATGTCCTCTTCTGAATCTAGCCTGAACATCCTGTTAATATACTGCTGCAACATTTGGTGGATGATTTCCAGAAAAATTTTACTTCCATATGATATCAATGATACAGTTCTATAATTTAAGCCTTCTGATGGGTGACCTTTCTTTTAAATTTAATCTCTTCCAGACCGTTGGGCAAGTAGCTTTCTTCCAAATTTCTTGGAATAGGTGAATGTGTATGTTCAGAGCTACACCAGCTTGTTGAAACATTTCAATGTATATGCCATTAATTCTTGGTGTCTTCTTTTTAGCTAATATTTTCAAGAAAACTTGAGTTTTTTCTTTCACTACCATTCATTCTTCCTCAAATACTTCTTAAAATGGTTGAATGTCAACTATTCTATATACTCCATTATAAACCTACCCAAATATCAGCCAAGGCACTTAATTTACCATGAAAACTGCATTTAAAATGTGCTGAAAATTTTGGTTTATACTAAGTATATATGGTAATTCTTTTCTTTACAGTGGCTCTGTATAGTCTAACAATAGAATACATATTAATACTCTATATTTTGATGCTTCCTACATCATTCATTATTTTGCCCATATAATTTTTCAATATTGAAATTCAAGTCTTGAGTTTATCTTGACTTCTCTCATTTTAAGATATACTGAGAGTGCTCTTTTTGCTTTTCTTACTCTAGGCTCTGCATATTTTACTTTGTCTTCTTGAGCTTCCCTTTGACATTTTCTGTTCAGTTCCTTGACTTCACCATATTCTCCATTTGTTTTAGCTACTCCATGATTAGGAGAAAGTTTCAGTGCCTTCTTACACACACTTTCATCTTTTCTTTCTTTCCTGTCTTTTTAATGGCCTTCTTTCTTCATGTATGATGCTATTGATGTCCTCTCACAGCACATTAGATCTTCTGTCATTACTATTCAATGAGGTGTGCTCAATATTGACCTAGAATAAACTCAAGGTTGTCTTTTGACTCTCTTAGAATTTAGAAAATTTTCTTCAGCATTGACCTGAACTTATATATCAGCAATTGATGGTCTATACCACAGACAGACCCTGGCCTTGTTCTTACTGCTGATATTGAATTCTTCAGTTGTCTTTTCCCACAGATGTCGCCAACTTGCTGTCTATGTATTTCATCTTGTGAAGTACTAGTGTATATATATATATACAAATGTGTTAATATATTTGTAATGAATAAGTCATCGATCAGACAAAATTCTATCATGAAATATCTAGCTTCTTCTTTTTTGTCACCAAGACCATATTTTCTAACTATTGATCCTTTCTCTCTGTTTCCAACTTTTGGATTCCAATCGCCAGTAACTCTCAATGCACCTTGATGGCATGTTTGATCAATTTCAGAGTAAGCATGTTGGTATTTTTCAGTTTCTGCATTGCTAGTTTAATAGTTGTACAGATTTGGGTAATAGTTTTATTGATTGTATTTCCATGTATGTGGATAGATATTATTTTACAGGCAGCATTGTATTTTATATTGATCTTTAAATATCCTTTTGGAAGATGCAGTCAATACCTTTCCACTTTGTGATAGGTAGGTTTGTTGTGCCAACATGGCCAAAGATGATAGGTAGATTTGTTGTGATAACATGGCTAATGAACACATGTGAGGTTAATTGAAGGGCAGAGATATAAATGGCTAAGTGAGTCTCACCTCTCTCTTGCTCTTGGATCTTTGGACAATGTGCTATGCCTCAATTTGCAAGCTATGCTACCAGTAGGACACGTAATCCGTGAACTTTGTCACTGTAAGTCGAGGTTCCAAGTCCTGCTTCGCCATGCTACTGGAATGTATATCTCTTGAACTGGGGATTGTGGGACCATGTCATCTGACTGACTGTTGGTGACCTACTTTGCTGTTTCTGCCTTTGGCCAGATAGTCTGAATTGCTCTATAGAGGACTATTCGGTGGGCCTCAAGACTGGAAGAACTGCCGGTGTATTAGAACTGTCTTATGCAAATAAGTTGTCCCAAACGTCCATTTGTAAGACTTTATAAATTAGTTAACTGTTTATTTCTTATGTTAGATATCTTTCTGTCTATAGAAATATACGTAAAATTATTAGTGTTCTGGTTTTGTTTCTCTAGAGAACCCTAACACACACTTGGATTTATTATTCCTGGAATTCTAAACCATATGATTTTCTTATTCAAAATGACCAAAACCAATTTCAACTCATTAAACCTAGAATATTGATCCATATATGCTCCATTTTATTTTTGACAGCTTCTAATTTTTCTAAATCCGTATATCACACATTTCTTTTTACTAGTTGATAGTTTGCAGGTATTTTTTTCAATTTTGTGCTGTGACACATCAGTAAATGAAGGTTCTGGGAGCTTTACTACCACAAGTTTTACTCCATATACACCATTATGCACCTTTGCTTCATATACTCCACATACACCTTTTCATTGAGAAGGTAGCTCTTCCTCCGTCATATGTTGAAGAAGTCACACCTGTGGGGTTCTTCTTTCTGGCAGTATCTCTCACAATGTTCTGCTTCTATTTGACTTATCATCCATGAACATGGTCCTTCCAGTCACCATTCTTTATGTGATATAATTCTGGATGTTAGGCAGGACAGTTAATTATTTAATGTGGCTCTTCTAAACAAAGTCTCTAATTCCCACCAAACAGCCTCTCTCAGCATGGGTCTTGTAGGAAGGGTAGGGAGTGGTAGAGGGGGTAGGGAGGGGAGATACTGATAAGATTCACCTGTGATTATGAACCGTATTCCATGAGGTGTCATCCTGTTGTGTGCAAAATGAGCCCTTTGAGAGGAGGAGAAGGGATGATAGCTCCATCAAGAGCCAGGAGTGAAGTGTGCCCTCTGGACCCAAGAACTCTGTGCAGTGAGCCTCCTCTGTGAAGTGGTGTATCTAGAAGACAGCCACACCATTCAGACAAGCATAAGAACCAAGGGCCAGAGCATGGCGTAGAGTGATGGACTTCCCAACCCACGGAGCCGGTAAATTTTAGTGCTGTTGTGCAGATGGTCGGCTTGCAGAATATTTTGAGGAAGTCACACTTATGGGGCTCTTCTTTCTGGCACTATCTCTCACAATGTTTTGCTTCTATTTGACTTATCATCCATTAACATAATTAAGTGCCTCTGGGCACTAAATAAGGGAAATTAGACTTGTTGACCCATGGAAGTTTGGCTGAGTGCCTTTGGAAGGAGGTATACTGGAGGTGCTCCTGGGAACTTAATTCAGGGTAGCTGGATTTGCTAACCCAAAGAGATTCAACTGAATGCGTTTGGGTTGATATTGGCTCATTTAAAAAATCTTTATATTGTGGGCTTGTACAGCTCTCATTGAATTCCGTACATACATATATACATGTATACATTTTGTCAAGCACCTTTGTACATTTGTTCCATTATCATTCTCAAAACATTTGCTTTCTCCTTGAGGATATTGGTTTCTTTTTTCTTTTATACACAGCAGGACATCACTCCAGAGAATCATGTGAGCAGTTACCTCCAGGTGAATCATATCTGTATGAATATTAGGACCTAGCAAAGTAAAACAGAGAACACTAATTTAGACAATATAGTTAAAGTCAGTGTTGGGGTTCATTGCAATGGTCTGGGCTTATAGAAGCATGAGGTGGGGTTTTGTTTGTTTGTTTTTAAGAGACAAAACTAAAAAGGCATGGGAAGTGGCCACTGCCTTCTACAACCATCTTGGGGAATCCCCAGGTCATATGTACAGAACTAAATATGACCCACCGTGAAGAAGAGATTATTTCTCTTGTGTGGTATTGTATCATAGGAAATAAATCATTATTACAAGAGTAAACCGACCTTTAGCCTAATTTGATTAGGTGTGCTAAAAGGGGAGTTAAGAATTGCCTGAAAAAAGGTTTTGTTGCTTAAATCCAAAGTAGAGTAAAGGGCTTAGAAAGAAAACCTGAGCCCCTTACAGAGAGGGGGCTAAGAGAATAGGAGGTTCACATTCAAAGGGAATACCTCCTGAGAAGGACTGTTTGACTTTTGAAAGATTTGACCAAGCAGTTTTCCATTGTACTTGAACATATCAAAACAGGAAAGTCTGTGTACTTAGGAAAAGCCCTCTTCTAGAAGTGAAAGTTATAGAATTCACAGACCAGAAAGATTAAGGAGGCTCATGCGGAGAGTTGACAAGTTTCTGAAAGTCAAGAATAATAGAAAGTATGCATGTAGTCAGCAGCAAAACTTCTCCTTAGCCAGCAACCAAATCTAACTAGCTGGCCCTCAGACGCTTGGCCAAATGGTCCCTTGGCCTCTACCTTCCTGGACCAAGAAGTCCATCTGCTACTCTAATAGTTCAATGGTCTTGGTACTGTTTCTCTTGCATTGTCTTCTAGTTCCTGTGACAAAGTCTATAGTGCCTCTGGTCTCAACCTCCAACATGTTAGACAGACATTTGGAACACGTTCTTCCCATAGTCCTGGGCTTTCTCTCCCTGCTTCTGTATCAGAGATGTCTTGTCCTCATAGGCAGGGGATTGGTAAGTAAAATAAATCAAGCCCATCTATTAGTGTTACCCATGCCTTATTTGCATAGAACCAACTGATGATTTGGTATTACAAAGAACTTGTTAGAAGAGCCATATTAAGAACTCTAATTCCACTGCATCTACTTAAAATGTTGAAATGACCAGTGACGCCTTATGCATTGGATGAAAACAGTTTCTTAGAACTAGAAGGGGCCGAGCTCCAGTGGCATAAGTGGTTGAGTGTGGGACTGCGGCCCGCGAGCTTGGTAGTTCAAATCCAGCGGCAGCTCTCAGGAGCAGCACTGGGTAGCGTCCATGACTACCAGAGGCAGTGATGCCCCTCCCCCCCCCCAAAAAAAAAGAACTAGAAGAAGTTTGGAAAACATGGCAAACATAATAGGGGAAAAGCCACTTCCTTAGGGTAGAGACCACCGCACAGAAGTAAGAGAGTGGACAGGGAACACAGAGATCGCTAGAGCAGAGACAGAGGCAAAGTAGTTCTTTGTAAAATTGAAGGGGGAAATACTAGAGTCAGACCTTTCTTACCAAAGTCTTGGACTTCTTTTACGTAGATACTGCCTCAGAAAGCAAGCTCTTAGATTATCTTTTGAACTACATCACACCTTCAGTACTACATTCTCCAGAATCCTTTGTACCAGATGTCAACCAGTGGAAACAGCATACAAGGATTGAAGTTCACAGACTCTTGCTTGTCCTATGGCAATCTTGCACTGCCTCAATTGAATCGTTAAAAGCTTTGGCCTAAATGCACAAGTGGAAAAGCCTATATGTCAACTGTATGAATTATATGAATTTCTTCTTATTTTTGTTTGTTATGTGCCTTCAAGTCAGTTTCAACTCATAACAACCCTATGTACAAGAAAACAAAACACTGGCCTGTGACATTTTCGCAATTGTTCTTTTGCTTGAACCTTGTGGTAGTTATATAACCTGTTTTCAATTTGAGGCTTATGAGTGAAGGGGTATAAGCTTGATGACCTCATTTGGAAGTGCTAAGGAGATAAATAACTCGATGGAGGTGGGATACTCACTCACACACTGGCCTGTGAGACACTTTAACGAGAAGCCACATGAAGCTGCCCTGATGCTGTCAGAGCCCTAGGAGCTAGAGTAGTCACATGGAGACCCCTGCCAGATCTGAGATGCCCACAACACCACTGGATCTATACGACTTTACATCCCCTGTGATCTTCCTGAATTCAGCATCATTGCCTAGGTTTTGTTAGAAGCAACGGAATTTATACAATGGACATATGACTGATATCAGAGTTAATCTGGACTGGACTGGGATGTTTTCTCAATATTCAATTGCTCTTGTATATAAGACTCTTTCCTTTGCACATGAATGTCTCCATGGATTTGTTTCTCTAGTCTACCTGGACTAACACAAGCCCATTTGTCCCGGCCTGCGGATCCGTAATTCGCAAGTCCTGGAAGGAAGAGCGGGAATTTGGGAGACAGGAGACGTGAGAAATGGAGACAAGACAGGATTCTGATTTATTAGGGAGAAATAAACCAATTTTATAGGGTAAGCAAGCCTAGGCAACAAGCCGAGGCATGAAACATAGTTATCTTCAAAGTTAACAAGTGAAGGTCAGCACACCTGCAAGTCAGAGGATAATCGCAAATGCTCTATTCACTACCTATATCATCTTGTCAAGCTTCGAAGGCCAGGGCCGTTCCTACAACCACCCTCCAAAGGAGGCCAGCTCTCCCAAACTCAAGGTCTATGCAAAAGTTACAAAAGTAACAGACCACAAATCTCAGGCAATAGACCGTGACAGAGTTCAGACTATGTGACTATAGGCAGGTCAAGCATGTCTGGGCTGGCTGGCTCCGGTCAGGTCCCCCTTTTTTATTTTTTCAAATAATATCCTCCCGGGAACTCCGCCTGTCTTAGGTTGTCAGGACACACAGTCGTTACCCGTCATTGGTCAATGGCCTTCTAATGTGACCATGGCCTGCCTTAGGTTGGTAAAGAGTGCTCCTGATCTTACCCATCATTGGCTGTCAAGATCAGCTCACGGAGGCAGAGGGTCTTATCACACCATAGTTGTGTGTGCCACCCTGTTCAAAATCGTTCATCTCCAAGCAATGATAATGAGTTTGCAGGGGCCTTGCTAAAATGGTATCAATCTGTTGTTTAATAAATGCCATGAGCTTGTTGAATATGACTGGCCCTATTGAAAGCAAAAGCAATAGACTAACGAGGGGGCTCAAAAAATGGCAAGAGGTAAGGCAACAGTCCATTGAGCCTGGTCCACAGTGGATTGGTAGTCAACTCCTTTCTTCTCTTCTCCAAGTCTTCTTGCAGCCGCTTGATTTTGTCTCTTACAATTCCAGATTTGTTGGCATAAAAACAGCATCTTTCCTGTAAAGCCAAGCAAATACCTCCCTGTTCTGCAGCAAGTAAATCTAAACCTCTTCTGTTTTGTAATACTACTTCTGCTAAAGAATCTACCTGATCTTGCAAATCTTGTATAGTGCCTGACAAGGTCTACACATCTGAAATTAACTGCCTAGATAATTTTGTACACTGAGTAAAGGAGACACCCAAACCTGCAGTTCCAGAGGCCACTGCAGTACTGATCCCTAATCCTACAAATAGGGGAACTAGTTGCACTGCTCTTTTAGCTCTTCCTACCATGTGATTCAATAGCAGGAATAGGGACAGGCTTGTTTTCAGGAATAATATCTATGTCTGGAAGGAGAGAGGCTAGCACACATAACCCTGAACAATTGCTGGGTAACTGGGTAAAAGCCCTATTGTTGCCACAAACAAAAACTGAATTATTAAGGGCACATAAGGGGCCCGTAACATTAATAACACTACAACAAGAAACAATCCCACATCAATCTCACATGTATTGTTAAGAGAGGGGGAATATAAGCAAGTCACATTCATAAACTGCAAAGGTTGCACTGTAAAAGGAGAAGTCAAGTCACAAGAACTACCTTCAGAATAGTTAGTAAAAGGGCTAGGTAATGCAAGATAGCAATCCACAGGAATATTTCTTCAGGATACATTTCTAGGAAAAGAACATATTCGAAATCTCTTCCCTGGATTGAGGGTTATCATCAATTTGTTTCACCAATCATTCTGGCAGCCATCTGGCTGCATCATATTTTTGAGAGTAAATGCAGACTGACCCCCTTCCCCAGATCAATACTGGGTCTGGGCCATGCCATGAATTATCCAGTGGGTCTCTCCATCTTATCATGGCAAATCGCTTTTGAGATTCAGGATGCCAAAAACGATCCGCAGCAGATTTCCCATGATCGTCCAATGTTAAAAAATTTCTTATAAAAAGAGTGTGGTTAAGAATCTTTCTGGGGGTACTTTTAGTGGGGTGCCATTCCCCTTTTTTTATTTTATCAATGGTAGTTTTCAAGGATAAATGGACTCTTTCAACTATACCTTGCCCCTAGGTGTTGTAAGGGATTCCTGTAATGTGCTTGATCTGTAATTGATTACAAAAGTTTTTAAAAGCTTTTGCAGCATAGCCAGGGCCACTATCTGTCTTTATTTGTTTGGGGACTCCCAAAATAGAAAAACATTGCAACAGATGGGCCACAACATGCTTGGTTGCCTCTCCTGTTTGGAGGGTAGCGAGAATGAACCCACTATAGGTGTCTATGCATACATGAATCTATTTGAGATTCCCAAACTCTGCATAGTGGGTGACATCCATTTGCCAGATCGAGTTAGGTACTAGTCCCTTAGGATTAATTCCCAAATGGGGGACTGGTAAAAATGTCACACAAGAAGTACATTGCTTAACAATCTGTCTGGCTTGCTCTCTAGTTATTTTAAACATCAGTCTTAGGGACTGGGCATTCAAATGATGCAAGGCATGAGCGGCTTGGGTCTGTTGTAAATTGCCAGTCATAATCACAGCCACTATTTTTGTAGCTGCATCGGTGATCTCGTTACCTCGAGCCAGAGGCCCCAGCAGGCCCGAATGAGCCCTAATATGTCCTAAGAAAAAAGGAGCAGTTCTTCTATGAATGAGTTGTTGGCAGTGCAAAATTAATTTAGCTGTTTCTGTCACATGTTTGATCTGCGCAACAGTTTCCAAAAGAGGTATTGAATGAGCTAAATAAGCACTGTCTGTATAAATGTTAAGCGCTTGACTGGGAAAGGCTGATAAAACTGCAATCATAGATTGTAACTCTACCAACTGAGCAGAGGGAAAACTTGTTTTAAATTTAATTACTTGGTTTGCAAAGGAATAGGCAGCAACTCCTGTGGATGAGCCATCTGTGAACACTAGTAAAGCATCATCCAAAGGTTCTTTACTAGTAACCTTGGGGAAAAGAAAGGCATGTAATTTGCAAAACTGAATTAATTTATTTGGTGGATAGTGATTATCCAATCTACCTACATAAGAGGCACAAGCTACTGGCCATGTCTCCATGTTCTTCAATAACCAATTAATCTGGGATTTGGAATAGGATTGTATGATATTTGAAGGCTCTATACCAAAATATCGGCAGCCATCTTCTCTTCCCATAATGATTAAATCCGCTATAGCATCATAATAGGAAAGCAAGACCTATTTTGGGGAAGAGGGCAAATGGATCCACATAATTGGGCTGCCCTGCCAAGAGACCAGTAGTGTCACTGTTGTATTAAAAATCATAAATGCTAAAGGCTGATTGTCATCTATACTAGTGACAAATTGGGCCGCAATGGCATCTTCTACTTGCTGGAGTTCAATCAATGCCTCCTGTATCTGAGGGACTGCCACAGTTTGCCCATCAGATCCGAGAAGTGCTTTTTGGGCTTTTCTCTGTATTCTTTCCCATTCTTTTGCAGTAAACAGAACCTGTAAAAGCTGTTAGCAATCATCCCTGGTGGGGCTGGTGAGTGTGGGATATTATACACAAATTATTAATTTGATGTCCTTCACATGTCTCACACTGTAATTTTTCTAACTATGAACACATTCACTTTTTCTTCCTCTCACACTATACTATGACCACATTCACTTTTTCCTTCAAACAACTTAAGCTTTTAGATTACTTTCACAGTCTGGCACAGCCAGACATTCTTACTCTGCCCTTACTCTGACCTTCTGCAACTTACTCTGACCTTCTGCAACTTACTCTGACTTTCTACAACTTACTCTCACCTTCTGCGACTTACTCTGACTTTCTTTTCTTTTTTTTTGGGGGGGGGGGGGAGAAATCACTGCTCTCCGATGGAGGGAGTAGAAGGCCCAGCCCCACTGCTGGAATTGAACCTCTTACTCTGAATTTCTAAACTTCAACATTCACTGAAATGAAAATTGTATTAACTGTTAGTAAAGGGTTAAAGATTCTATTGGGAGTAAATACTTCTGCTTTGCATCAAGGTTACTCATAGCACTTTAAAGAGACAGGAGGGGGAACAGTTTGCCTTAAAGGGAAAATACCAACCAGAGTTTCCACGGGTAGTCTCGCCCACCCACCTGCCCCGAGTAAACCTTTTTGGCCCGCGTACGGGGCGACTAAAAGGGGTCTTATCTGCTGCCTTGGGTGTCATGCCTGTTGCTGGCACGGAGGGCATGGCCGTGTTGATGAGTGGCTGCTAGGGGTGCCTGGGTTAAAGGACAGACATGACTCCTCTGCACTCTGGAGAACAGGATGCAGTTGCTCTTCGTACTTGACTCTAGAATTTTCCGTTTTTCCTCTGTTGCTAAGAGGACCTGCTTTGGAAGGAGAAACTTGTGGACATGTGGAGGGGGGTTAAATGCGATGTCTGCACTCTGGAGAACAGGATACGGGAGTGCTCGGCATATTTCCCATGGCTCAAGGTCGGTATACCTGCGGTGGGGTTAAACAAAGAGAGCCCCTCCCTTTGGGGTGTCAGCAACATGGAAATAGAATTATGGTTAAGGGATTTCTCCATCTCTTCTGTGTTCTTCCTTCTCCAAACGTGGTTGCATTTTCTGAGGAGGGTTTATAAGCTTTATTTTGCAAGAATACAAATATATATGCCTTTTCCAAGTGGATATAGGAACTGGATCCCCAACACGATTTCCATTCTCCTTGGATCTTTCAGGATCAACTATCTCTGTAGGAGTGAATGTGTAGTTACCTGCCTTAATTTTGTTTCCTGCCTTAATTTTGTTACAATTTCTTACAAAGGAGAAAAATCTTTTGATTAAGGTTATTAGACATAACTTGTGACATATAATATTTCTCTTCTCTCCCTTCTTTAATAATAAAGATTTTAAGACATTATAACCAATATCAGGGAACTTCCTTAATTCCAAATCAGTGGGGTTTGCCAGGTTATTGTTAGGTAGATTTTGGCTGTCAGCTCTCAGAGAAGTGGGAGAGCTAACCAATTGCTCTTTAGCGAACTCTGAATGATTTAAAATTCTGCACAAACTGTTAACAAGCTTATTTAATTGTAGAAGTAACTTACCAAACAGACATTTTTCTCTTATCTTACCAATAAAGTTACAGGTTAACAATACAGTTAAACCGTATTGCCCTTCAGGCAATACTGTAAGATAATATAACCTTTTCTTAGCCTGCAATAGGCTGCTTCCCTCATTTCCTCCATGCTGGAATTAGCAAAAATCAGCTGGGGGTTTTTAGTCCCTCCTAAATGTCCTGAGGGAGTAACATTAAATGCATTCCCTTCATTTTCTAAATCCATGCAGGGGTGCTCTTGTTTCCCCACTACCACACTGCTAAAGACCCTTTAATTTAATATAGGGTAGTGAAGCATAAGTATTGTTTTCTGATAAGTGAAAACATCTATTCTAGAAATACAAGGCAACAAAAATTGACTTAAGTAATATTCCTTTACAAACCATGATATACCAGACTCTACCACTGTTTTAATTTCATCATTATAATCCTGATTAATAATTCCATTAACCACCTGAAAACTCTTTAAATTAAGATTAGACTTTCCTAATTAACATTCCATAGTAAATAATCTCCACCTAAAAGGACAGACTTTGCCAATGTGTTCCAATTCCCCCGGAGTGAGCCATTTATTACAAAGCGTTTCCACAAGGCTCATAGTTAATGGTGTATTGGGTCTATAATTGGAGACTGCTTTTTTGAGTTCTTTCAACAACAAATATTTAAAGATCTCATGTTTTCTTGTGGGTTCTGCATCCTCATCACTATTGTCATCATCGGCTTCAACCTCAATTACTGGAAAAACTAATTTCTTGCAAGAGCGCTGAAAAGAAAACAAGTCAGAAGGCTTGTCTTGCTTGGACAACTGAGTTTTTGTTTTAAACGTTGACCGAGAAGATACAAGTTTTTTAGTACAAGCCTGACTGGAAGCTATCAAAGGAGCAGTAGGCTGTAATGGGGAAAGGTAAGGGGGAGGGGGTACTTGAAGTCGAGGGGGCCAGTCAGGGTTATGGTATTCAGTGGCCTCTTCATCTAAGTCATCCCAATCCATCTCTGAAGGGTTGGGGGGTGGTTCATCCACTACAGAGTCACTGGGGTCAGTCAAATATGGACTTGCTCTTCATTACCTAAAGGCGTTTCCAAATCATGTGACTTTAAAGGAAATTTTTCTTTGCTAGTAGATACCTTATGCTCATCATCATGTAATGAGATATGATCAAGCTTCAAGTCTGCATCAGGACAAGAAGTTTCACAACGAGAGGGCGGCTTACTACTATATTTTAAAATTTCCTCTACTTTGGAAACTGCAGTTCTAATTTTTGGGTTATCCTCTTGAATATCAATTAATCTCTTATCAAATTCCAGTAAGTGAAAGCAGTAACAGGAACCCACTTGGCTCCAAAAGCCTCTTAATAATCATCCAAAGCGTTCCCTACTTTTCCATTTCCTAATATCAATTGTCCCTTCTAAAGGGAACCAAGGGCATAAATTCTTAATAAAGTCAAAAAACTTGAACAAATTCTTTTTCTTCACCTTTACTCCTCGCATCTTTAAAGCTTCAGTTAATTGTATCACATATTCCTCATGTAAACTTAATTCCTGCCCCATTATTGAGTGCTCTACCCACTTACTTTAAAGCCGAAACTGCAGCAGGTTCCCACAGTGGCTCTGTTATTGGATTTCAAAAGTTGCTAGCTAGCTTCCTCAAGCACTTTCCTCACTGGGTCCTCCATGTCCAGGCCCCACGTTGTGGCACCATGTGTTCTAGCCTGCAGGTCCGTAATTCACAAGTCCTGGAAGGAGGAGCAGGAATTTGGGAGATAGGAGACGCGAGAAATGGAAACAAGACAGGATTCTGATCATGTCTCGTTTATTAGGGAGAAATGAACCAATTTTATAGGGTAAGCAAGCCTAGGCAACAAACCGAGGCATGAAACATAGTTATCTTCAAAGTTAACAAGTGAAGGTCAGCACACCTGCAAGTCAGAGGATAATCGCAAATGCTCTATTCACTACATATATCATCTTGTCAAGCCTCGAAGTCCAGGGCCGTTCCTACAACCACCTTCCAAAGGAGGCCACCTCTCCACAACTCAAGGTCTATGCAAAAGTTACAAAAGTAACAGACCACAAATCTCAGGCAATAGACCGTGACAGAGTTCAGACTATGTGACTATAGGCAGGTCAAACATGTCCAGGCTGGCTGGCTCCAGACACCCATTCTTACAGCTACCATGTCCATCCTTCTTTTCCAATCCCCCTCCACTTTGCCAAGCATGATGTCTTCTTCAAGGGCTAGTCTCTCCCGATAACATATACAAAGTACATGAGAGAAACTCTTACAGTGCTTGCTTCTAAGAAGCATTCTGGCTGTACTTCCAAAACAGATGTTTGTTCTTTTGGCAGACCATTCTACATCATCATTCAAACACATTCATTCTCTTTCGTCCTCCTTTTGCAATGCCCAACTTTCATGAGCATTTGAGGCAGAGCCAATATTATCTTTTGGTCTACATTTCAATACTTAAAATAGCACTTTGATTTTTAACTACTTAAAGTGGTATTGTGGGGCAGATTTACCCAATTCAGTGTACTGCTTGATTTCTTAACTGCTACTTTCATGAGAATTGTAGGTCGAAGTGTGTTAGGCTGGGTTGACTAGAGAAACCTAATCAGAGTCACTCATATATGAGTAACAGAGGGTTTATATTAAAGAATATATTGAGAAAAACCTTACAACCTGGTCCAGATCAAGCCCATTTCTGGTATTAAACCGTACATCTAATACAAGTCCACAATCTCTCTTCAGACTCACACAGCATAGGTAAGAATGCCCAAAGCAGGACTATCACAGGTCTGTGCATGAAAATTTTGTGGATCCAAGGCTATGGAAGCATCTTGGGACTGGTGTGGGTCTCCATGTGGCTCCTCCTGCTCTCTGAGTATAGCTTCTTATCAGGCAGGTGAAGCAGAGAGTGTGTCCTGCCTCCCGGGAGGAGGAGAGGAAGCTCCCAAAATCATTATGAGTAGGCCAAGGCCCACAATGAAGTATCATCAGCCTGTGACTTGTTTGACAGTCTAGACTCTACCTCTGCACTTATTTATCAAGTTTACATGAAATTATATAACTACCCTGCTAAGCAAGATGAAATCTTTGACAATTTCAATCTTTTTCCATTTATCATGATACAACTTTTGGTTTGGTTGCAAGGATTTGGGTTTTCTTTAAATTGCGTAGTAATCCATGCTGAAGTCTGCAATCCTTGATCTTTATGAGCATGTGCTCAAAGTCCTTCTCACATTCAGCAAGAAAGTTTTGTCATCTGCATATTGCAGATTATTGATAAGCATTCCTCCAATCCTGATGCTGCATTCTTCTTCACATAATCCAGCTTCACTATTATTTTCTCACCATATTTCCCACAAAAAATGAAAACCAAAATCCCAAACTCATTGCCACTGAGTTAATGCCAACTAATAATGATCCTATATGGTAATATAGAACTTCCCTGGTGAGTTCCCTAGAGTGGAACTCCGAGACTGGAACTCTTGAAAGGTGCAGAAAGTCCCATCTGTCTCCCACAAAGTGCTTGGTCATTTCAAACTGCTGACTTGTGAATCGCAGCCCAATGTGGAAACACTATGCTCTCAGGGCTCCAGTAGATAAGTGTGATGAGAAATTACAATCCTGGTGCACACCTTTCCTGGTTTTAAACCATTTCCTTGTTATGTTTGTACAACTGCCTCTAGATCCTTGTTCAGGTTCCATATGAGTACACTGAAGTGTTCTGGACTTTCCATTCTTTTCAAGGCTATCTATAGCTTGTTACGATCCCTAGAGGATAATCCCTTAGTATAGTCCTCCTAAGACCCTCCAGTAGAATTCTCCAGCATGGCCTTTGTGTCTATTCAGAGCAACCCTTTCTTTTGGTAAAAGACAAGAAACTCATTCTGATAAAATATATGTGGATAGAATAAAATTTTGAGAACCTTCATTAGCTGATCTAACACAATACAAAATGAGAAGAATCAGCTTCAAGCATCCTTTAATAATAAGAATATGGGATGCATGAGGTATGACTCTGAAAAAGTTGGAAATATTTAAAAATAAATAAAAACATAAATATCAATGTTCTAGGTATACAAGAGCCTAAATGCATTCAACCACACTGCTATTGAATACATTCCTAGTCATAGAATTCTTACAAGACAAAGTAGAATTGCCCCCTGTGGTTTTCTGAAATGGCAAATCTTTAGAGGCACAGAAAGCCTTATTTATTTCTTTTTCCTGAGGAGCAGTTGGTATTTGGGGGCCACCAGCTTTGTGGTCAGCAGCTCAACAAATAACTTACCATGCCAATAGATCCCCCAAATCACCAGAGCTCCTAGCATTATCATTGACTATTTTGACTTATGGAATTCTGTATCTTACAAGAGGAATTGAAAAAAATACATATTGAAATGTTCCAGAAAGCTGGAAAAGCACTGTAAGCACTCATCTATGCCAGGAAATTTGGAAAATAGTTATTTGGCCAACTGACTGAAAGAGACCCATGTTTGTGTCCATTGAGAAGAAAGATAGCCAACAGAATGCTTAAACTATAGAATGATATCATTGATGTGGCACACAAGTAAAATTTTGTTTCAGATCACACATCAGTTGTTGCAACAATACACTGGCAGGGAATCACCATACTGGATTCAGAAGAGGATATGAAATAAGAGATATCATTACTAATGTCAGATGAATCTTGGCTCAAAGTAGAGAACATATAAAAGAGGTTTATTTGTGTTTCATTGACTGTGCAAAGACATTTGACTGAGTGCACTCTCATAAACTGTGGATAAACTTGAGAAAAATGGAATTTCCAGAACACTTCATTTTGCTCATTCAGAACTTTTACATAGATCAAGTAACATAAAGGAAATAAAAATATTCATAATTGGACCAATTGAAAATATCATGACAAAGAGTTAAAAGATTGAACTCGTTAGGGTTTCATTTTCTTGAATCCATTTCAATTGAAAGCAGTCCTGGAGGACAGAGTAGAATTGTGAGCAAAAAGGTCCTCCTGATCCATCTATGGCATTTCAGTCATCACAAACCCATGTGTATGCAGAACAAAGGATAAGGAAGACTGACGAATTAAAGCCTTTGAATTATGGTATTGACAAAAATATCGAATATAACATGAACTGTCAGATGAATAAAAACATTCGTGTTGCAGAAAGCACAGAATGCTCCTTAGAAATGAAGATGACAAAGAATTCTCTCTTCTCCATTGGATACATTATTGAGATGAACCAGTTCCCAGAAAAGGACAGCAAGCTTGGTAAATTAGAGGTCAGGGTAATAGAGGAAGAGGCTGCCCTAATGGAGATGGCTTGACACCCTGGTTGCAACCATGGGCTCAGAAGTAGAGAGGATTGTCCCAGGAGACTGTCCCAGGAGCTGGATGCTTTGATCAGTTGCATGTAGGTTGCCGTGAGTCAGAAATGACTCTACAGTACCAAATGCAAGCCATAATAACTAAGAGCAAGCTGAGATAATTCACTACAGACCTACCTCCTTATCCCATATACACCTGGAGGACTTGTTGAACTTCTTTAGTGATATCACAGTCTGATGGTGCCTCCTTGTGGGAGAAGCCTTCCCATAAGAAGGGTCCTGAGAATCTCCCTTTCTTTCTCTGCCCTCATCTTTCTGCTGTTGAATCATTCAGAGAGCAACCAGAGCCCCAGTGAAACCTGCCAGAGCCTCGTGATACTACCAGCACCATTGGATCCACAAGGCTTTTTCACCAACCAGCCAGTGAAGTTCCTGCATTCTGCATCATTACATGTGAGTCTGAAGAGGGGTTTATGGATTAGTATCAGACTTATGCACTAATATTCGATTTATGGAGTTGATATGGACTAGTTGATATGGAGTTGATACGGATGATAACTTGATAAATAATTACTTTTTAATATAAAACTCTCTCTTATATGAGTGTCCCTGGATTCATTTCTGTAGTCAAGCCAGTCTAACACAGTAAGTTTTTGTGTTTTGTTATATTTTAGAGAGGAAAATAAACCCCACAGTTGTGTCTTAAAGGAGAATGTCTGGTTGTAGCAGAATGTGAAGGATAAAAAAGGCTAACCTGAGTTGCATGGTAAGTTGTAGAAGGTTTGAGTGAACGTGAAATTTGATTTTGTGCAAAGCTATTTTTAAATATGAAAATAAAAACTAACAACAAAAGCAAAAACCAACTTTTATGATACTGGTGGGTCTATTCTTAAGATGGAAAGACAAATAAATAAACAAACAAAAAATTTAAATTCACAGCCAGGGAGTCAACCCTTGAGGGTTGATGTGCTATCTGGGTAGACTAGAGAAACAAATTCAGGGAGACTTACAAAGGAAAGAACCTTTATATACCAGAGCAATTGAATATTGTGAAAAAAATCCCACCCCAGTCCAGATCAAGTTCAAAGTCCATTATTAGGCCATATGTCCAACACTAGTCCATAAATTTCTCTTTAGACTCACGCAACCATGCAATAATGCCAAATACAAGAAGATCACAGGTCAACGGGGGGATAGTTTCATGGATCTAGTGGCAGTGGAAGCATCTCAGTACTGGGGTGGGTCTCCATGAGGCCCTTCTAGGTCCAGGGTTCTCACTGCCATCAGCATAGATCCATCCATGTTTTGTGAGTAGAGAGTTGCTCAGGGAGTGAGAGAGTATCCTCATCTCCAACAAGCTATTTATCTCCTTTACGCCTCCAAATGAGGTCATCAACCTAAGAGCTGATGGATTGGCTAAATTTCACCCCTTCACTCTTACTAAAGTGGCAAGATTTTTAACATTGGTAAAGAGGGACACCATTGAAGGGGGGGGGGTGGTAAGGGTAGAGGGGGTATATTCCCTTCTCGTTCTCCCACTGCTCCCTAGCTTGTCGTGCATTCTTTCCAAAAATTGGGACTTTTAAAAAACGCCGCGGGATGTGGGAAAAATTGTTTAGAATCGGACTGTCACGCCCAAAGTGGGACGTCTGTTCATTTTATCTTAAGCTTCAAATTGATAACAGATTATGTAACTACCAGAACAAGGTAGAACTCTCCCTGTCAGTTTCAGAGTCTGTAGCCCTGTCTTTCTCTGAGGAGCAGCTGTTGGTTTCAAACCCCTGACTTTGTGGATCAAAGCTTAATTTTTAGCAACTGCCCCGCCAGGGCTCCTGTAAGATGGAAAAAGGTGGGCAAATTCATTAATTTCCTAATTCCAGGGTATTTACATCTTAAAAGACTCTGTAACTCAGAAGTTGGTTAGCATATGAAGACTCTTCTTAACCTTTAATCAGATTACAGCCAAAGTTAGCAGACTTAGTCATTGAAGACTGTAACCTACTAACATTATGCAGTTTGTAACTGATTAGTTTTGGATTCTCAAATCATTCACGAGATGGCATATTGCCATAGTAAACTTTACCATAGTAACAATGAGAGCATGGTCTTTGAATGGGGTTAAATAAGACCTAAAGCCCATGGCTAACTTATAATGATGGTGAGTGTCCAAGTAAATGTTAATTATCATAGTAAACACATTTAGCTAGTAGAAGTATATTGAAAAACATTGGGAGTAGATCATCCCAACTACTTTTCAGTTTTAAGACTTAATAGTTGATCAAGGGCAATGTAACTAAGAGGAATAACTGAAACCCAAATGAAGGCTAAACAAGATAGTGAGACTAGAAGAAAGTAAAAGAAAATAGAGGGAAGAACTAGGAGACGAAGGGCATTTATAGAAGTCTAAATACGGGCATGTGCATATGTAAATATATATATGATGGTAGGGAAATAGATCTATGTACATATATTTATAGGTTTAGTATTAATGCAATAGATAGACATTAGGCCTCTACTCAAGTACTCCTTCAACACAAGAACAATTTGTTCTACTAACCTGGCATTCCATGATGCTCATCTTCCCTACATGAACAATGAAGACAAAGTGGGTGCATAAGCAAATGTTATAAAGAAATCTGATAGAGCCTGGCTATCAAAAGATATAGCATCTTGTGTCTTAAAGGTTTAAAGATAAACAAGCACCCATCTAGCTGAGAAGCAACAAAGCCTACATGGAAGAAGCACACCAGCCTGTGTGATCAGGTATCAGGCATCAAAGACCCAGAACAAAAAATCATATCATTGTGAATAGGGGGAATGTGGAGTGGAGACCCAAAGCCCATCTGTAGGCAATGGAACATCCCCTTACAGAAGGGTCATGGGGAGGAGATAACCCAGTCAGGAGCAGTGTAGCAATGATGAAACATACAACTTTCCTCTAGCATTTAATGCTTCTGCATCCCAGTATCATGACCTCAATTGTATCTTACAAATCTGGCTAGACCAGAGCATGTACATGGGTACAGAGAGGAGCTGGAATGACAGCGAATACAGGACAGATAACCTTCTCAAGACCAATATTGAGAGTAGCTATACCAGGAGGGAAAGGGGAAGGTTGGGGGAGATAGGAGGAACTGATCACAGTGATCTACCTACTGGTATAACCCCCTCCAGGGGGATGGACAACAGAAAAGTGGGTGAAGGGAAACAGCAGTCAGTATAAGACATGAAAATATAATAATTTATACATTATCAAGGGTTCACGGGCGAGGGGAAAAATGAGAAGATGATATCAAGGGCTCAAGTAGAAAGAAAGTGTTCTGAAAATGATGGTGGCAACAAATGTACAAATGTGCTTGACACAATGGATGTATATATGGATTATCATAAGAGTTTTATGAGCCTGCAATAAAATGATTTAAAAAGGCTAAATAGACTCTGCTAAGAACAAAAGTTCCACCCCTTTGGTCCTGAGCCCACCCTATGAAGTTCTGCCTCAAGACTGACCCTGTAAATAGTTCTGCACAAACAGGAAAGGATGTGCCTTTGTCAGAAACCTGTGAACCAAAGACAGTGAGGACCACAAAGGAATCCCCTCATAGATCAAGCCAACCTCAGCATGCCATTCCCACCCCAGAGGGTCCAAGCCCTTTCCTCATTTCTGTACAGTGGCCACTTGCCCCTGAGCTTGGGCTGATGCTCAGCCCTGATGCACTCTTCTATCTTAACCCATCTGCACCCAGACGAGAAATAAACTGATATTTGCAACGCACCTGGCCTCATATCTGAACTGAATCTCTTCTCTAAACTTTACACAACCGAGAAATGCTGACAACGGATCCAGTAACTTAGGTTTGTCGGAACAGAAGATAGTGACTGAATATAGTAAATGTTTCTATACATTCTGGATATGGGACTATTGTGGGCATTTTAATTTAAGAGTAATACTCTTCATATGCCAAGTAGCCAGACAGGGACAAAGGCTGTCCCTCCCAAGCCTGTAAGGGTCCCCGTAGAGGAGGTTGGAAGAGCATTGGGCAAGTATTAGCCACCCATGAAGACTTTATCTGGGCATGCTCCAATTCAGCTGCCCCACCTGCACTCCCAGCCAGGTCTCCAGGCAGAGAGGCCTTACTCTTGGGCTGCCCAAAGTTGACCCAGGTTCATGATGCCACGCAGGTGGGCTTAGTGCAGCCAGTGAGACAACCAAGACTTTTGACTCCATCTCCCCTGCCAGAAGTTTAAAAGCCATGATGGCAGGATGACCGCCCTTCTCCCCTGGACCCTGCACCTGGCCCCGTTCCGAATGTGCCGCACTCTCTTTGGCCTCTGGTCACCGCGTGTGGGTGAGCAGTCCCACGAAATTGCCCATGTTGAGTGATGAGCCCCAGCATGGCTTACACACAGTTTGGTGCCCTTCCCTGAAATAGCATGTACTCCTTGGAGATGGTAAAACATAAAACTTCTCTCATCCTGCATAATCCCCGCTCGATTATGAACCAGGCTTCGTATGCGTGAATTCTTTCTCTTGCGAAGCCATCAGGAAATGATGGTACTTTTACCTGATCTCCAAAATTATTTAACTTTTGGATTTAAAATATGCCTCTCAAATTAAAAGTTTCTATTAGAAAACTTGAACAACTTCATAAAAATCATGATTAGAAAAATTGTGATTTTGATGTGCTACAAAAGTTAATGCAAGTAAAATTTCTTTTTTTTAACCGATAGTAAGATTTCTTAATAATTTTCACAGAGACAGCCCTGTGTCATAGTAGATGAATATTTCAGTGTTCATAGGCAACTGGAGGTTTTCATAGACTGTATCTGCCATTGGTGTTATTTTGATATAAACAAGTGTCTCATAATACTTACTGTACTTAGATGCTGTTTTTCAACATTTGGCTAAATATTGTTACTATTTCTATCCTGCTAATGACTCATGTGGAAGTTGGGATAACTGCTTGCCCCAAGATGTTCTTCTTTTTTTTTTTTGATAGTCTATGTCTTAAAAACAAACAAAACAGAGAAAATATTGTCTAAAAGTTATTTTGAATTGAATTTGAACGATAGTCCTAAAATCCAGTACCAACCATTTTACTGTGAACATGGTGCTCTACTGAAGAATTCAGTCTGTTTCCTAGACCTGTGGGTTGCGACCCCTTTGGGGGTCTAACAACCCTTTTCACAGAGGTTGCCTGATTCATAACAGTAGCAAAATAACAGTTACAAATTATCAATGAAAATAATTTTATGGCTGGGGGGGCGGGGGGAGAAGTGGATGTCACCACAATCTAAGGAACTGTTTTAAAGGGTTGAGGCATTAGGAAGGTTGAAAACCACTGGTTTCAAGGAACAGATTACAAAAAGGGGGTGGGGAAACCCCAGCTAATCATTAGGGTTTAGGGAAGTTATGTGTTCATTTCATCTGGTCTCCCAAGTAATGCTATGCATCTCTCTAATGCTTATGATCCATTTATCACTTTCTTAGTTGTACAGTTTTCCTCAGATTGTGCTGCTCATCTAGGGCCAGTTCCACATTGGGGGGGGGGGGGGGGAGGAGAGTGGGAGAAGAGATTGCTGGCATCTCATGCTCACCCTAATTTTATAGGCACTCCTGCAATGGCATGCATTTCCAAAGAATTCATGACCAGAGAGGAGTAGGTATCTCCTTCTCTCTCTCTAAGGTGACGTCACTGCTAGTTGTGGGTAAGCTAGGGAGAGGCCGTCTGCTTTGGGAACCACCCTAACCTCACTAGCCGTTGGCCTTAGTGTTAGGTGCGCCACTGAGTCTGTTGACCCGCAGGATCTTGATGCACAACAGAATTAGTAGGGAGCCCTGATTTTAAAAAGGGAAAAAAATCCACCCTGTATAGTATTACTACTCTTGTGTTTTTTAATTAGATTTTTCTGCCTTTGGCGTTACTGTATATTAGAATTTGTCTTTTCCAAGTGTACCACATTCCTCGTAGATCTCATCAGAAAGGCTTGATCTGGAAACCGTGTTAAACACCTGTTGCAGATTGAAGGAATTCACAAACCTCTTTGGATTTAAAGCTGAAACTCCCTAGTGTGAAAAGATGCGGAACACTGAAGTCCCAGGGTCATGGGCTTCGGCATCCTAGGACTTGGGTTCAGGCTTCTATTACTGGGGAAAGCCAATGAGAGACAATTTGAGGCTAGCACATCTTTGCTAATTTCATGTTTTCTTTCTTTTTTTTTTTTTTGTGAGGTGTTTTCATTCTGCAGGTAAATAGTTTTGCTTTAGGGCATGAGCTATATTGAATTTTTTTCTTTTGTCTAACCCTTATTGTTTTCTTAGACAGTATTTTATCATGTAAGTTTAATGTGTATATGTGAGCATTCATGTATTTTAACCTAAAAGCCTTTCTGATATATATTCGCATTTTCCCTAATATTTTCAATACCTTTGGCTCAATTAATTATATTATTCTCAGAATTACTGTCTCATGCAAGCTATTTGTATTATTCCTCAAGAAGCTAATATTGCTCAATTTCCATCTGTTTTAGAAATTGCCAGCTGAGCCCTGGTGGCCTAGTGGTTGTGTGCGGGACTGGGGCCCACAGGATTGACAGTTCAAATCCAGCAGCAGCTCTCCAGGAGCAAGGCAGGGCTTCCTGCTCCCACCAGGGCAGTGATGCAAATAAATAAATTTAAATAAATTTAAAAACTAATAAAATAAATTGCCAAGTCAATTTCCATAGTGCTTTAGATACCTACAGGTCCACAGAAGTGGATGAGAGGTCCTATCTCCCCATAGCTCTTCCAACACTTGTTGCTTTCTGATTTTTTGAATTGTCTTTGAGGGTGTTAAGTGGTACCTCATAGTGGTTTTAATTTGCATTTTTCTCATGACTAGTAATTGGGAACATTCTTTCATATATTTATTGACCGTTCAGATTTCTGCCCCTGTGAAACTTCTGTTCAGGTCTTTTGCCCATCACCTCAGTGGGCAACCAGTTTTTCTCTTATTGTAAGCTTGTAAAGTATTGTAGATCTTAGTATTAAAGCCTTTGTCTGGTGTGTCATTGCTAAAGATGTTTTTCCAGTTGGTGAGTTCTCTTATTACTCTCTTGGTGAATTCTTTCTATGTACACAGGTGATTTATGTTCAGTATATTCCACTTGTCAGTTTGTGACTCCTCTGGTTCCTTCCCTATTTCTGATAGCCTATGGATGCCCTGTGCCAAGGTTTCCTTTTCCCTCACTAATTGGGGTTTTTCCTCAAGGTCTGGGATCCACCCTCAGTTTATTCTTGTATATGGGGTGAGGTGAGGATTTTATTTTATTTTTCTGAAGGTAGATATTAATTTTTCCAGAGCCATTTATTAAAGAGGGTATCTGCTTCCCATTTAATATTTTTGGACCCTTATCAAAAATCAGTTTCTGTATGCCGATGTTTTTATTTTTGGGTCTTCAGAACTCTTCCATTGTTCTGCATATATCATTATACCAGTACCACACTGTTTTGACTACTGTGGCTACATAATATGCACTAAAGTCAGATACAGCAGCAAGCCAACCCACTTAGTCCTTTTTCTTGAGGAGGTCTCTACTAATTCTGGGACTTTGCCCTCTCTAGATGAAGTTGGTTACCAGTTTTTCCAATTCTTTGAAGAGGATGGTGGTATTCTTATCAGGATAGCATTGAGCTTATATAGTGCTTTGGGCAGAGCTGGCATCTACTATTTTGAGTCTTCTAGTCCATGAGCATGGGCTATTCTTCCATTTGTTGAGGTCACTCTTGGTTTTTTATAGCAGTGTTTTGTAATTTTCCTTGTCCAGACCCTTCATTTTTTAAAATTAGGTATATTCCTAAATATTTCAATTTGTGCTTGGCTATTGTAAAGGGTACTACCTTTTTAATTACCTCTTCTGTGATTTTGTCTGATGTGTATAGCAGGCCAATAGACTTCTGTTTGTTGATCTTATATCCGGCCACTCTGCCATATTCCTCTATTGCTTCCAACACTTCATTTATGGAGTTTAGGGGATTTTCCATGTATAGAATCACATAGTCTATGAATAATGATAATGTTGCCTCTTCCCCAGATAAGTGTATGTATGGATTGTAAGAATTGTACAAGCCCCCAATAAAATGATTTATTAAAAAAGAACAAATATTGATTTTAAAGCACTCATCTATATCTATCTATCTATCTATCTATCTATCTATCTATCTATCTATCATCTGTCTATCGATCAATCTACCCAACTATCTCTTAAATAAAAAAATGGATTTTGAGCTTGTACTTAATGTGAGCCCGAATCTAAGAATGATCAATTGCTTGATTTAGCCCTGCTTGATAGTAGCCCTCATGAAGTGACCACCGAAGGTAGGGGTGCATCGCAAAGTGTGGGAAAGAAATCAGATGATCAGAAAGAAAAGTGTGAGAATTTAAAAGCTTATCTTGAAACAAGCAGCCAACTAAGTCAAGTGTCAGCTAAATCCACACGGAAGGAGCACATGAGCCTGTGTGACCAAAGAACTATTATTAATAGAAATAAATGTTTGTACAGATACATCAAGGAGTAGCCAATGGCTGGCATGTTGTAACAAAGAAGAACTTTATTGTTATGCAGGCACATGGCTCAGTGGATTCCTATCCAAAGACTGAGCCCTGACAAGGGGAGAACCCTACCTATACAGTGGTGGGGCACTGGGGCATTTCAGGGTGAGTGGAGGGAGATGTTCACATTTAAGATTGACTGAGTCTAACATGTGGTGAGAAGGGATGCTTGAGTAAGTAAAGGGCAGATTACAGAAGCAGATGCGTTAAAACACTAACCCTATGGTTTTAGCTTAAACTTTTGGCTTTGTTCTCTCCTAGACTAGTAGTAGCAGGAGGATGCTAGCCATAACAATAGCGTGAGGTTGAGGTGGTTTGTGTGCTATTACCCCTGCAGTGGGGTATAGCTTCTGTCTCAATAATACTCAGGGAGAAGAAGGGGATTGTATTAGAGCCAAATTCTAACATCCCAATTTCCAAACGACGATGAATGGCAGTGGCAGCCTAAAATCCATTTACAGAGTTCCCACATACATTAAGACTCCACTAAATGCTTTCTGATCATTAACAATGGATTTAGATGATGTTGCCCTCTATCAGAGTACATTGGAAAGTAAATTAACTCCTTCTCTCTTCAGCCAGGCCAGGGATGGACAGTCTTTTAGGGGCTTACCTGGGCATGTCTTTGATGGAAAGCACCTTACTGGGAACAGTACATGCAGGTTCGAATAGTCCTGTGTTATGTCCTATTAGTCTCATCCTGACTGTCTTGAACGGAAGGCCCTAGAACAATCTTAAGAGCAGTTCTATGTAACTATGCAGGTTTCACTATCATGGCCTTGTTTCCATTTCTGTAGTCCCACCTGTAACTGTGATGTATTGTTCTGCCACCAATTGTGGGTTTATGAAACTTTCTTTGTTCCATGCCCCTTTAACTAGTGTCCCAACTATGAATTCTCAAATACCATTTTCAACTTGTGGTAAGAGTCTCTGTCATCCAAAGGATGTATCTGTATTGTTGGGTTGTCTTTGGTCCTTTGAAGATTCAACAAACATCCTCCAGAAATTAGATTAGCGATTGGCATTTCTTTTGCACTCTAAAACAATGCTTTTTTCCATAATCAACCCCTGGCCTTGTTTGTTCGTGGATATTGAGTTTCTCCATCATCTCTTCCCACAGATGTAGCCAAGTTGATTTCTTTGTAGTCCATCTGGGGAAGTCCAAATATATAGTAATCACCTGTGCTGTCATCTTCCAGCCCTGTATATACCAATGTCCCAATGCTTTTCATAAGGTTAATTCCTCAGAAGTGGGAGTCTAGTCCTTCTTCATAGTTGGTTCTTTGTCTGGAAGCTTTGCTGAAACATGGGAGTCACATAGTCCTACGCCATGCTCTGACTGCCCTGGTGTGAAATCCGGAACCAATTTTGTGAACTCTTTTAACATAAAGTATGTTGTGTCCCAATCATGGTTCTCTTTCTGCTTCTATGGTTTCACTTGTAACTGTAACATGTTGATTTGCCAGGAGTACTTTTGTGCCAATTTCCACTGGCCTTTCATGTCCTTTTTAGAGCTCAGTATCTCAGCGAACCTTGGCATGCCTTTCTGACCATGTGTGAATGGCCTCTGTCATATTGAGGCTGTATTCTTTCTTAGTTTGATAGTTACTAAATGTTCTCCTTAAATCATATTTGAGATTCAAAGTCCTTTTTTTCCCTAAAAGAGGTGACAAAACAATTTTTGTGCAATCATAAGCTAAAGGGGATGATTATTGATTTGAGTGTTTTATGGAAAGCAAAAGTCTCCTAAAGTTGAGATCAGAGTTACACTCAGACAGAGAGGTACCTGCTGGGTCACAGACATGTTACCTGCATGCAGCTTTCACACTGGACTCATTGTTCCTCTGAGTGAAAACAAGAAGCTTTTTTTTTTTTTTCAAAAAAACCACAAGCACCAGACAGTAAAGTCTGAGAAACTGAGATCAGCTTTGAAGATTTCAGAAGATGGCTCCAGATAAGAACCCCAACAATGCATATTGGATGATATAACAAGTTTTAGAAAATTTCTGCTTTAGTATCATAGAAGAAATGCACTGTCTCTAGCTTATGCACTATCTCTAGCTTATATTTATTTAAGATTTCCCCCCCTGGGCATCACAAACTATGAATATCTAGCTTCTTAGACGTAACAACTAACACTAGTATTAAAGTAAGATTTAAAAATTAAACATCACATGCATTATATTGAAGGATATATTGTGTAAATATTGGCTATAAAATTAAATCAGAGGCTGAGCCCCGGTGGCGTAGTGGTAGTGTGCGGGACTGTGGCCCATATGGTTGGCGGTTCAAATCCAGCAGCAGCTCTTCAGGAGCAAGGCTGGGCTTCCTACTCCCACCAAGGAGTAGTGAGGCCCACCAAAAAAAAAACCAAAACACTAAATCAGTATATCCTAAAAATTTGTCATTAGAAGTTAGAGAAAAAATTAAGGATAAATCAAGTTAGTAAATTAAGAGTGACCGTGAAATAAATTGTTGACAATACTGTATTTTCCTTTTAAGTGATTGATGATTTGCACAATATAATGAAATCTTAATGTCCACGTAGAGAGATTTTAAATGGAATGTAAACTTTTATAATAATTAAACAAGTATTTTAATAATCTCCAGGAGGACACTGCTATTTCAATGGTAGAATTTTTACCTTCAGGAGACCCAGTACCATTTCCTTTCAAAGAACTTCATTTGAAGGCAGCACTCATTTATAATGGAGGCTTGCATATTGCTATCATTGAGATTTCGCAGAGCCTCTTTCTATACTAAGACAGATTCAGACTCTATCTTATGACATGAGATATTAACCCACATAGACTCGATGCCCTTGAGATCTGCTACTCCCAATCAGTCAGTGAAGACCTATAGATCCGAATGCTCCATTCTGCCACTGATTGTGGGGCAGGAGAGGATTGTCATTGTTTTTTTCCATGGTGCTTGATAGGAGCTTGATAGGATTGTTTTTTCCATGCTCTAGATAGGAGGCTGACTTGATGACAGGACACACAGCAAGGTCTTGTCCTAGGCTACATCCTCATCACCTGGCATGGATCCTGGCGCATAATGGGTACTGAATGTTGGTCAATGTGCTTCTATTTAAGATGAGAACAAAATTCAATATCAAGACAAGATAGGATTTATTGAGTTGGGAGAGACTGGTGGAGGCCAGCCTAAAACCCCATCAAGCCTGGAACTAAACCCACCCCCAGGCATCAACATGCAACCCCAAACTAGGCCAGCCTGCAGTGAGTCATTGCATCAAGTGAGCAATTCTTTGAGGATAGGATTTGACTAAAAAGGTAGGATTAGACAAAAAGCAAATTTCAGAGAGCAGGAAGGGGCAGGAAACGACAAATGGAAACGGAAAATTCAGAAAGGACGTGGGACTAGTATTATGACACTGTTAAGATCTCAAACAATGTCACAAGAAAAAACCTGTATAGACCGTTCAAAGAAAAATTAATTTACTTTGTAAAGGTCCCCAGGAAACAAAACAAATGTCAAAAACAAAAATAGAAGGGCTGCTATGTTACAGTTAACCACAAGAGGGCATTATTGAATGTGAAATAAAATAGGCTGTCCTGATAATGCTACGTTTTCTCATCAACTGTGGATTTTGTTTTTCCAAGTCTTTTTTGTGGATGACAGGTAACTCTGACCTTCTATGTGATAGCAGCAACAGACAGCAGAGAATATATTTTAAAAAATCTATTAATCTGAAATGTGCTGTTATTGTTGTTTGGTGGTGTCGAGCCAGTTCAGACAGTGACCATATGTACAGCAGAGGGAAGCACTGCTTGACGCTATGCCATCCTCGCTGTGGCTCTGATGTTTGAGTCCATTGTTGCAACTGCTGGGTCGTTCCTGCTCCTTGAGGGCCTTCCTCTTTTTCCTGGCCCCCTACTTTACCAAGCATGATGTCCTGCTCTCAAAACTGGTCTCTCCTGACTTCCTGTCTAAGTCTGTGCGACTGTGACTTGCCATCCTCACCTCTAAGACACATTTTGGCTGTACTTCTTCCAAAACAGACGTGCCTATTCCTTTGCGGCCCACGGCACAGTCATCTTTTCCATGATTCTTCTTCTTTAGTCTTTATCCAACAGAAACAACATAGTGCCAGACTCCACATGCATGTGAAAGATTTATCAAATAACTCAGAAAGGAAAACACAAAATAGAGTGAGGAACATTTTAGGATCTTTCTTTTGATATCAACTCTTTAGCACCCAGAGGGTTACCAAGTTCGGGGCTTTGCTCTTTGCTTTATCCCTATTGCTTAACATTTTGTCTTTTTGAAGTGGTAATAAATACCGATGTCAGTAAAGGGTTAACCTCTCAGTAAAGAAGATGCATTACTCAATGAAGAGAGAGCACTTATCAGCAATGGGTGAAATAGCTTTTCTCTGTCTCTACTTCCCTGGGTCTCTTCTTCTTTGCCCACGGTCTCTATGGTATGTTGCTAAAACTGATGGCTACTTTTTATCTTTTAATTTGATCTTCAGGAAGAATTTGATAAAATTGATCTCTTTTCCATCATAGAACATTGCTCTTTCTTTTGTTTGCTCTATGAACACCAATGACTTTCCTTTTCATTTTCTCAAATGGACTTCTCTTCCCTGCGTTTTCTTTTTGGTTTCCCCAACCAGATCTACATGTACACTTGAGTGACACTGAGAGCATTTGTGAGTCAGTCACTGTCACCTCATTTTTCTGTGTATTTCCTCCTCCTCAATACGAAGCCATTGTCTTCTTAAATTCCTTCTTTGCCGAGTGCTGATGTCATCTCGTGGACATTCTGTATTGATAGTTCTTTTAAAAAGTAGAATGTTCAGAGCAGAAGGTTTTCCTAAGTTCTTGCCTGGTAGTAAGAGGATTTCAGGGGATATTTTTGGCATAAGGTTTAAAGATGATCTTAGGGCAATGTTTTCAGGGGTTCATCTAGCTTCCATGGCTTCAGAAAGTCTGGTCTTGACAGACTTGAAATTTGAAATTCTGGTCTACACTCAACCACTTTTGATCAGATTCTTCTAGAAAATCATTGATCTAAATGTTTAGCAATCATCGCTAGGCACCATTCATTTATTTTGGTTTCATGGAGGCAATTAGCTGTACACACCACATTCTTGTTCTCATCTCAACTCTCCTTTCTCTGTTGTTCTAAGTGATTATAGAGTAATTGCTATGCCTTGGAACAGAAGTTCTCAGCCTATGGGTTGTGGCCCCTTATGAGGTTGGATGGCTCTTTTACAGGGATCTCCTGATTCATAACAGTAGCAAAATTACAGTTCTGAAGTAGCAATGAAGATAATTTTATGGTTGGGGTGGTTCACCACAACATGAGGAACTGTATTAAAGGGTCATGGCTTGGGCTGAGCCCTGGTGGCCTACTGGTTGTGTGCGGGACTGGGGCCCACAGGGTTGACAGTTCAAATCCAGCAGCAGCTCTCCAGGAGCAAGGCTGGACTTCCTACTCCCACCAGGGCAGTGATGCCACACACAAAAAGGGGGGGAGTCATGGCTTTAGGACGGTTGACTACCACTGCCCTAGAAGATTGCTTACAGACTTTTACAACCTTAGCTGCTATGTAACAAATCAGGAAGTAGAACAGCAGCATGGACTATGTTAGGAGGTCAATTAACAGTAACGTCTTATAAAATCATGGCTCTAAACCTACAAATAAGGAACTTTTATCATGAATTTCTTTTCTATATATAAGCAATTTCAGCAACTATAGTTTGTTGTTGCATGCATGCCACATAACTTTTACCAAAACAACTTTTTCGTATAGCTGTGGAATTAATTGACAGCAATCATATGTGCAACCTTATTCTCCATTGTGTGTGGTTTTTCCACTGTAGCTAATCTCCAATCTCTTCCCACCTCCTGCCAACTCATGGGAGTCAGTAATTTGTGTTTTTCTGTAATTCCCAATTGTGTTTTTCTCACTGTCTTCAAATTATATTCCTAATATTCCTGCGAAACTATTTAAAGAGAGATATCACTTTTATTCTCTTAATTCTCTTGTATGCCTCACCTACACACCTCTGATAGGAAGACCAAACAAAGACTTGATTTACTTAAGTGAATTATTTATTTACTTATTTATTTATCTATCTATCTATCTTTGGTGGACATCACTACCCACCTCCTGGTGGGAGTAGGAGGCCCAGCCTTGCTTCTGGAGAGCTTCTACTAGGTTTGAACCACCAACCCTGTGGGCTGCAGTCCCACACACAACCACTACGCCACCGGGGCTCAACCCCCTCTTAAGTGATTTATTTTTAAAGAAGAGTTCAACTCAAAATAAAAGCAAGTTTTTCTTCTCAAAAATTAGGAAAAGTACCATGTAAAAAGTAATCGATGCTATTTGAGAATGTAAAAATATTTCTCATTTCTAAATTGGTCTTGAAATGACATTGATAGAAATAGCTCTGAAACATGACTTAAATATTCATCAAATCCTTGGAAATATCTTCCTGAGTAAGGTATTATTTTGATTTGGAAATTTATAGAAAGCACCACTATCTTGTGACATTATGATAGTCATATTTAAGAAAGATAGTTTGAATGATAATGACAACTGTTTGCAATAGAAAAGATGGTGAGGGAGGACTAGTTTCTGGTTATCTAGGAAAGGGAGAAAGAAATTGAGTGTATGTATTGGTTTTCTTGAACAAATTGCTTCTTGAACAAATTGTCACTAATCCAGTGACGTAAAGCAACTCAAGTTTGCTCTTTTACAATTCTGGAGATCAAAGGATGGAAAAAATCTTCATCGAGCTAAACTCCATGTGTTGGCACGGCTACAACCTGCCTAGAAGCTCTAGGGAAGAGGTTTTCAACCTTCCTAATGCCATGACCCTTTCATACAGTTCCTCATATTGTGATGACACCCAACCATAAAATTATTTTTGTTGTTACTCCAGAGCTGTAATTTTGCTACTGTTATGAATTGGGTGACTCCTGTGAAAGGGTCATTTGACTCCCAATGGGATTGCGACCCACAAGTTGAGAACCACTGCTCTAGGGAATCCTTCATTTTCTAGCTTTGAGAAGTGACCTGGATATCTCTATTTTCTGTTGCCTTTGATTTGCCTTGTCTCAGGAGGATCTGCCATATTGCCTGCAAATCCTGGGAGCTATCAATCGCCTGCTCTCTGATCTGCTGACCTTGCACTCATTCACCTCTCCTGTCAGCCTGCCATGCAGACCTGAGATTCATCTGCCTCTATCACTCTGGGAAGCCGAATGCTGTTCCCATCCCTCAATGACGCCTTTATTGACCTTTTGTATTTTAATGACTTGTGGACCTGTTGAGTTCACCTAATTAGCATGCGTACCTGTTGAGTTCACCTAATTAGCATGTGGACCTGTTTGAGAACTGCTTCCCACCATATTTTTTCCTGCCATTTCTTTGAAGCTATGTGTATGATTGGCTGATTATCCCTACCCCTCATTTCCATAAGTTGTACCTCCCGTTCCTGTTGCTAGCCTATATCAACCCTGCCTTTTGACTCAATAAACGAGACTTGATCAGAATCCTGTCTTGGCTCCGTTTCTCGCGCCTCTTGCCCTCTCCATTCCCAGTCCCCCTTTCAGGAACCCACGTTGACTGATCTGCGGGTCGGATCATATCACCACCAGTATATCATCCTCCTGCCAATCTTGGGTCTATCACTCTTCAAAACTATTGAAGTGGAGAGAATCCTCAGACTTCACATCTCACTCACACTCTTGGAACCTGCCTGCATGGGCGCACTTCTACTAATGTGTGAATCATTCTCTTGATATAAGTTTCTCTATTATTACATCATATAAACATCACTGGCTTTAATTCTCTAGAGAACTCAGCATAAGATACTTGGTAGAGAAGTGATTCTCAATCTATGGGTAGCAACCTGGTCCATGGGCCAGGAAGCCAGCCTGCCCACTGTTCTGTGTCACAGTTCCCTGGTTTCAGGACAGATGAAGTAAAGGTAACCCACAATCTCAGAGTCACTCTCCTAAGTCTCTGTGCCACAGTCTCTGTGCTTCAGGTCTCAGTTGCCTCTATCATTTCAAACAGTGATCTTGGACATGTTCTTCCAAATGGCTTGTGACTTTTCCACGATCTGTGTCACAGTTGAAACTATTTATTGTACGGGCATCATTGGATTTTAGCTGATCATTTCCCAAGGAAAAATATCCTCATCATATCTTAAGTTGAAGAAAAATATCAAGTTTTTCGTTACAATATTGAATGATTCTATAGAGAAAATATTGAATGATCCAGGAAGTGTCAAAAGAAGATGGAAAGAATACACAGTTATGAAACCAAAAAAGAACTAATCAGCATCCCACCATTTCAAGAAGTAGCATATGAGCAAGGACCAATGGTGCTGAAGCAATAAATTCAAGATGGACTGAAAGCATGAGCAAAAGTCAAGGTTCCAGGAATTGATAGGATACCAATGAAAATGTTCCAACAAGTTGAGTAGGCATTTGGAACACTTACTTATGCCAGGATACCTGTAAGATAGTTACTTGGCCAAGCAACTGTAAGAAATTTACATATGTACCCATTCCAAAGAAAGCTGTTGCCACAGAATGCTCAAACTATCACTTACATCACATGCTAGTAAAGTTTGGCTCAAGACCACCCAACAAAAGTTGTATCCATACATTAACATTGACCTGTCAGAGATTCAGGACAGATTCTGAAGAGGATGTGGAACAAAGGATATCATTGCTGATACCAGTTGGATCTTGACTCAAAGCAGAGAATGCCAGTGTTTATGTGGAACAACCAAGGAATTTATCTGTGTGGCAAGGAATTTACCTGTGTGGATCATAACAAACTATGGATACTCTTGAGAAGATTCAAAATTCCAGAACACTTCATTGTGCTCCTGTGGACCTGGAACATGTATCAAGAGAAGCAGGTGTGAGAGGAGATCAAGTTAATGCTACATGTTTGAAATCAGGGAGTCTGTGCTTAGGGTTGTATCTTCTCACTATACTTAATCAATCTGTATGCTGAGAACATGGTTGGAGAGCCTGCCTTATCTGAAAAAGAATGTGGCATCAGGATTAGAGGAAAGCTTCCCAACAAGCTGCGATGTTCGGATGACATAACCTTGCTTGCTTAGAGCATGACTTGAAGCAGTTGCTGGTGAAGATCAAGGATTGCAGTCCTCAATATGGATCAAAACTCAATATAAGGAAGATCAAAATCTTTACAACTGGATCCATAGGTATAATCATGGTTGAAGTCATCAAAGATTTTGTCTTGCTTGCATCCATGATCAATGCTCACAGATGCAGCAGACAAGAGATCAAAAGACAAATTGCATTGGGTAAATCTGCTGCTCAAGACCTCTTTAGTGGATGGCAAGTGAGGGTGTTACTTGGAGAACTGACATGAGCCTGACCCAGGCCATGGTATTTTCAATATCCTCATATACATATGGACATTGGACCTAGAATACAGAAGACTGAAGAAGCATTGATGCATTTAAATTGAGGTACTGGAGAAGAATATTTAAACTCTCATGGGCTGTTAAAAAGACAAATAAATCTGTCTTGGAGGAAGAGTGGCCAGAGTGCTCCTTAGAAGCATGGATGGTGAGACAATTTTACATACTTTGGACATGCTATCAGTCGAGATCTGTCCCTGGAGAGGGACACCATATTTGATGAAGCAGAGGGACAGTGAAGGAGAGGATGGCCCTAAACGAGATGGATTGCTACCGTGGCTGCAGCAATGGGCTCACACAAGAGAACGATTATGAGAATGGCATAGGACTGTTCTTTCTGTTGATCTAATGGTTGTTCTAAAGGTCATTTTGGTTTTGAAGCAACTTGATGACATTCACAACAACCTCCAAGGAAAATGAAGGGTGATATCATGAGACTCATCCTTTGCTGCAGTAGTCTAAAAGATATTCCCCAAGAGACAAAAGGCGTGGCTTGGTTTACACCCTCTAAGGCCAGATATTCTATCTGACCCCAATCCTGGCTATTGGCAAATAATGCCTTCTAAAATTGAAGATAGCCCCATTCATATAGAGCCCAGTATTATAATATATCGCATAAGGAATTTTAGCTAGAAGGCCATATTAGTTGGCTATAACTCAATTCAGTTAATAGTCACTGTAATTTGGAAAAAACTAGAAAGAACCTAATAACAACAAGAAATGAGATGCCATTGAGCTGTGCAAACAATAAGTTGGGCTGGCAACTAAAAGGTTGGAGGCTGGCCCCCAGAAGTGCTTTGCTAAAGGCCTTGGTGAATAATCAGCCATTGACTAAAAAAAGGAGGGGGAAAGAGGAGCTTATAACAAGGGCTCAAGTGGAAAACATTTGGAAATGAATATGGCAACATGTGTACAAGTATGCTTGATACAGCGCAGTTCTCCTCTGACACCCCTACCAGGTTGCCCTGAGTCTGAGGTAATGTGAATGTAGCTGGCCAGATTTGCCTTGTATGATTGTACCACAATTTGGTTGGTCCTAAGTTGATGGACATTTGGAATTTTTCCACTTTGGGACTTTAATGAACAATGGTGCTATGCATATTCATGACAAGTTGCTGTGTGGATATAAGTTTTCGTTTCTCTTAGGCACATCCCTAGGACTGTGATTGGTATCATATGTAAGAACGATGTTAGACTTTTTGAAGAGTCGGTGCAGTACATTCTATTTCTCAAGTAGTCTACAGTGGTTCAAATGGCTCCACTTCATGAGAATAGCATATAGCATTACATACCGAAATCTCTGTCAGCGGGTTCCAACACAACTCCTAGTAAATCTTAACAATTTGGAAATCTTGAGATCAGCACTTCAGTTGCATCCTTGATCTCTACAGCTGGGTTCCATTCCCTTCGACACACACACCCATTTTCAAGGAGCCAGTGGTATTTTTTCCATCAGTGCCTAAGAATTTTCTGACTTAATTCTAGCACAATGATTCCAATAATGAAAAATGCTTATAAGTTAAACACAGATGACACAGTTTCAATCTTATAAAAATATACCAGTGTTAACCAAACCTTCAAGTCAGAGAGGGCACTTTGCATGTGCACAACTTTTTTTTCCAATGATTTTATTGGGGGCTCTAACAGCCTTTGTAACATTTAATACATCATTTGTATCAAGCATACTTGTACACATGTTGCCATATTCATTTCCAAATGTTTTCCACTTGAGCCCTTGTTATAAGCTCCTCTTTCCCCCTCCTTTTTTTAAATGAATCATTTTATTGGAGGTTTATACAACTCCCATTATGATCCATACATATATCAATTGTATGCAGGCCGCATTTGCACACTTGTTGCCATCATCACTCTCAAAATATCCTCCCTCCACTTAGGTCCCCCATACCAGATCACCATATTTCCCTTCCCTCCCTCCCCACCGCCCCCATGAACTCTTAATAATTTACAAATTGTTATTACTTTTTCATATCATACACTGTCCAATGTGTCCCTTCACTCACTTCCCTGTTGTCTGTGCCCCAGAGAGGAGGTTACATGTAGATCCCTGAAATTGGTTCCCCCTTTCTATTCCACCATCTTTCCACCCTCCCAGTATTGCCACTCCCACCACTGGTCCTGAGGGAACATCTATCCTAAATTCCCCATGTTGCTAACTCCAAAGTCATCCCCTGACCTAGCTGGAAGATCTTAGTACAAGTGACAAAAACTAGAACAGCTGTCTCCAGGACTTTTTATTACTTAGAAAGTCTCACTTTCTCACACATACATGTACATGCACGCATGTGCATGCACACACATACAATTTTTATACTAGTTTCATTGAATCCAGGCTATCTGGATTAGGGATATAGGGAATGGTGTTTCATATTTTTTGTTTTTTCAACTATGAGCAGGTACTAGAACAATAGCTTTAACAACACTGAAA
>PVJH01010772.1:0-72084 GCA_004026705.1 Nesogale talazaci
TCCACGGAAGCTGGCTTGGATTTTGGTGGCAGCCTTGTGCGCTTTATCTTCTGGTTTGATGCCATCTTGCTCAATCTTTTGGTCCTCATCATTTTTTTCAACCTGTTTGGTTCTTCTCATGCAGCACAGCATGGTTGTATCTTCCCCTTGCCTTCTTCCTGCTTTCTCGCCTTTCCTCCTCTCTTTCTTAGTCCCCCCCCCCTCCATCCTCACTTCTAACAAGCATTCTTTCTTTTGGCATCTAATTCATATATCATACAACTGGATCATGCAGTCATGATAGCAAGAGTTGTACAATCATCACCAAAACCCACCTTGGAACATTTTCTTTTTGTCCTCCTTATTAGCTCCTCATTGACCTGAAACATCCCCTGCCATGCCCTTAGGTAATTATTAATCCAGCTAATTAATCCCAAAAAATCATACAAAACACAAACAAGAAACAAACCAAAGCAAAAGCAATGACAAAACAGCAGAGAAAAACCTCAGTCAAAAAGAAAGCAGATATTAAAAATGAACCAACTTTAAAATGGGTCAAAGAGGAAATCAAAGGATAAAGTGCTACATCTTTAACCTAACTATATATGACATATTTCACTCTGCAATGCTTTCTGTCTGATGGCACGGCTATTCACATCCCTGGGCAACTAGGTCAGAGGAAAATTACTAGAGACTTAATGCATGTGAGGACCCTGCAAATAGATTTTGAGCATCCACTGTCATGCATAGTCTACAAGCCAGGTATTCAGAATTTAAGCTCTGATACTATCCTTCAGATTTGGATTTTATTATTTATACTCCTTGGATCACATAGGCTGGTGTACTTCTTCCAAGTGAACTTAGCTGACACCTCACTTAAAGGTTTGAAGACAAGCCTTTAAGACTCTCGACACTATTCTTTCTGAGAGCTGGGCATTGTCTGCTTTCCTCATCACCTTTTGCTATAGCACTGGTATTTTCCATGATTTTTTTGTGAGGGCGAGCATTAAGGAAGGCTATGTAATAAGAACTAATTGTTCTTGGATTAGGACACAAATTAGTTCAGACCCAAAATTCTTTCATATATCTATGGTTTATATTGGTCACCTTGAAGACATCATTATCATTTTATGACAGAGAACATTATCAATCATTCCTGAGGCATAAGGCAATTCTATTGATAGTGTCCTTAATTTAATGGTATAAAACTTTAAAAATTATTGAGAAAAAGATATTAAATATGTTTAGGGAAGCTTTTCAGACTGTAATACATGTATTGTTGACTTCTACAGATTAAACTTGTAGGTGACTGAACACTACTTTCATGAAAAATGGATGTTAGTGATAGGGCAAAACTTTCAATAACACTCATTCACAAAGGCAGAACCACACCTACCAGACTACTACATGCCATAAGAAAGTAAAGACAGTATTAAAATAGTGAAGCTATGGTAGTTACAGCCCCCATTCAGCCTGCATCTGCAAAGCAAGAGATCTGAACCAAAGTCTAATGACCACCAGTTCAGTAATCTTGGAATAGCCAACATCTGTTCTTCTCAGAGTGGATAATTTCAGCTTTAAGTTCAAAGAAGTATGTCAGTCTGATGCCCCCCCTCAAAAAAGAAGAAGAAGAAGAAGTATGTCAGTCATGTCCTTAAATCTGTTGCAGGTAAGTTTCAGGTAAAGCCTAGTTCTCTTAGTGGGATTACCATGTCAAATCCTTCAAGGGTGGTCTATGAAGGATGCTGTGCACATTGGAAGGACAGGCTCTGAAGGCCCAGGAGTCTATGGCACAATGCCTGGATCACCAAGGTCAAAAGTCTCCAACTAAGAACATAGCGCAGGGCGTATTCTCTCCTTGTGTTCTGGATAAGTATTGTTCTCCTGGTTAAAGGTTACTTCACCCAATTTACCACCCAACAAAAGTATAATCTCTTTCTGCCATCTTGACTTGAATTTCCATTAAGAATTATCACTTTTATAGTGGTGTCTCTTAATTCAGTGTGACCTTAGAACAATAGTGTGTGACAGCACCTGAATGGTCTTCTCCCTCTCCACCCATCTTGGAAAACTGACCCCAGCTGAGGTGAAGTCTCCTCCATGAGAATGGTTTTTAAGACTATGGTTCAATCCCGGGGAGAAAATAATGGGGCCGATGGTTTGGGGGAATTATGGGTGAGGAGGAGATGGGAGAAAGGAAGGGTGAAACCAACAAACCCAGGGGTAAGGGAACAATAAGAGATCTAAAATCAATGTCAAGGAGAACATAGAATGGTTGAACAAGTGCAACGTAGCCAAGAGAAAGTACCGAGAGTCGCATGATGGGCAAATATGATAGTGGGGCAGAAGGAAAATTAAAAAATAGAGAAAAGAACTAGGAGGCAAGATACTTTTATAGAAGTACAAATACAGGCATGCACATATGTAAATATATACATATATTAATAGGGATATAGGTCTATGTACTTATATCTAAATGTTAAGTATTAAGGTAGCAGACAGGCATTGGTTCTCTACTCAAGTATTCTCTTAATGCAAGAACACTTTGTTCTAATAACCTGATATTCTGTGGTGCTCACCTTCCTGACACATGATGACTAAAGTAAAAATGGGTGCATAAGCAAATGTGGTGAAGAAAGTTGAGGGTGCCTGGCTATTAAAAGATACAGCGTCTGGGGTCTTAAAGGCTTGAAGCTAAACAAATGGTCATCTAGCAGCAAAGCAACAAGCCCACATGGAAGAAGTCTGTATGATCATCAGATGTCGACAGGGTCAAGTATCAGAAAGACCCAAAACAAGCAAATGCATTGATACAAATGGTGGGGGTCAGAGAGGAGAACTAAAGTCCATCTGTAGACAATTGGACAATCCCTCACAGAAGGGTGACAAGAAAGGAACAAGTCAGCAAGGGTGCAGCATAGCACCGACATAGCACACAACATTCCTCTAGTTCTTGAATGCTTCCTCTCCTCCCGCCCCCATTCATGATCCCAGTTCACCTGACAAATCTGTTTAGACCAGAACATCTACACTGATACAAGTAAGAGTTCTCCACACATGGAATCCAAGACAGATAAACACCTCAGGAACAGTAATGGGAGTAGTGATACCATGAGGGAAGGGGGCAGGTGAGGGGAGGACCAGGAAAAATGGGGAACTGATTACAATATATATATTGTAATCGATATATTGTAATTGATATATAACCCCCAGCCCAGGGGGATGAACAACAGAAATGTGTGTGAAGGGAACCAGTAGATGGTGTAAGGTATGAAAATAGTAATCATTTACCAGGGGTCCATGAGAGTGGGAAGGTGGGGGAGGGAGAGGAAAAAAGAGGAGCTGATACCAAGGGCTCAAGTGAAAGAAATGATGATGGCAGCATATGTACAAGTGTGCTTGATACAATTGATGTATGGATTGTCATAAGAGCTGTAAGAGCCACCAATATTAATTAAAGCAAAAAGAATATAGTTCAGAGATATCAGGCAGACTCTCTTGTTGCTTAGGAGACCAGATTAGAATATTGCATGACCAGAAAGAAGTATGCTGTTGCTTGGCATTTCCCCTTATAGAAATAGACTGATACAATATTTGTCCTTTTGTGATTGACTAATTTCATCCATTATAAAGTTCTTCAAGTTTATCCATGTCATGGTTCTTTTTCTTGGTTTCATCATTGCTTTTTCAGGGATGCATACTATTTGATTTGTATGTACTGCACTTTCCTTCTACAAGAAACCTTCTGACTGCACTTCTTCCAAGACAGATTTGTTTGTTCCTTTAGAAGTCTATTTACTTTATAATCTTCACCAGTAGCACAACTTAAATGGATAGATTCTTCTCCAGTTTTCCTTATTCCATGTCCAGTTTTCACAGACATAAATTGACTCTGACTCTAGCTTGTGTGAGAGATACTTTACTTCTTAAAGATCCTTGCTTTTCAACACTTTTTTTTGGGGAGGGGTATCACTGCTCTCCGGTGGTGGGAGTAGGAGGCCAGCCCCACTGCTGGAATTGAACCTCCGTCCCAGTGGGCTGCAGTCCCACTGCACAACCACTACGCCACCGGGGCTCAGCCCGCTTTTCAACACTTTAAAGAGGTCTTGTTCAGCAGATTTATTCAGTGATTTCTTGACCGCTGCCTCCATGACCATTGAGTGTGGATCCAAGCAAGATAAGATTGTTGACGACTTCAATCTTTAATTTGTTTATCATGTTGTTATCAATTGGTCCAGTTGTGATGAGTTGAGTCTTCTCTACATTGAGTGGTGAACCATATTGAAGGCTGAAAGCCTTAATCTTTATCAGCAAGGGTTTCAAGTCCTCTTCATTTTCAGCAAGCAAAAATTGGATCACCTACCTATCACAGTTCATCAGCTTTTAAAAAACAAATCATTTTATTGAGGGCTCATACAACTCTTAACACAACCCATGCATCCATCCATCCATTGTATGCCACACACATTTGTGCATTTTCTGCCACCATCATTCTCAAAGCATTTTCTTTCTACTTAAGCCTCTGGTATTAGCTCCTCCTTTTACCACTCCCACACTGCTCCCACCTCCCTCATGAACCCTTGAAAATTTATAAATTATTTTGCCATATTGAACACCATCTGATATCTCCCTTTACCCACTTCCCTGTTGTCTGTACCTCAGGAAGGAGGTTATATGTAAATCCTTATAATCAGTTCCCCAATTCTACTCTACTTTCCCTCCATCCTCCCAGTATCATCACTCTCACCACTGGTCTTAAAGGAATCATCTGTACTGGATTCCACGTTTCCAGTTCCTATCTGTACCAGTTTACATCCTCTGGTCTAACCAGATTTGTAAGGTAGAATTCAGATCATGATAGTGGGAGAGAGTTCTTCTAAGAACTCAAAGAACGTTGCATATTTCATTATGGATAAGCTGTACCTTGACTGGCTCATCTCAAGTTCTGTTCATTGACCTCCAGGAGTGTCTCCAGTTGAGTCCGATGCCACATCCTGACCCCAAAGTATATCCTTAGCACTCCCTCGGGAGCTCCATGCTCTGCCCTTCCTGCTGCTCTGCTGCACACCCTTCCCATGGTGTGGTGGGTCAGATTGACCCTGCTTCTTCAGTGTTGTCCCGTGGAGCCTTGGGTCAGCTCGACTCCTTCCTGCAACATCCTTCTGTAAGGGGATGTTACTCTCCAGTCTCAGACTCCCAGCCTCTGGAACGGTGCAAAAACAAATGTCTGTCCTAATTGCTGTTGTTCCCTAACATTGAGTGACTTCTTATTCCAGATTGTTCAGTCCTGTGACATCGTCACAATCACAAGTCTGCTTGAGTCCTTTGTGGTATCTATTATACCCATCCATTCCCCTTTCCCCCTGGTGGTCCTCTATTCCACCAGAGTGCCTCTTCTAGTGGTTGAGCTCTCATGATAGTAGATCTAAAGCAAGAAACCTAGCAATGTTCATTTGGGATCCATAAGGTCTCCGTTGGAAGTACACTTTTTCCCCACATCTGTCTGAGTCTAAAAGGTCCACTGAAACCTGTCCATCACTAGTCATCCTGTCAGTATTTGAAGTACCAGCGACAAAACTTCTTGCAGCATAACAACATGTAAGCCGCCACAGCAGGGCAAACTGACAGTGTATGATCTATTTAAATAAACAGCGCAATTTATGTTTTGTTGTTGTTGTTGTAGCCTAGGAAACAGTACACTGAGCATTGCTTGTATAGACAAGATACATTTGGCTCAAATGTTCTCAACTGAGAAATGCAATATGTTCTCAGAAGCCATGAAACAGACCAGGTCCTCAGGGTCTGTTCCCTCTCTCTCAGTGGCATCCTACACATATTCTGCCACCTCCTGCCAACTGAGTGGGAAATCATCCTTGCTATTTCATATACCCTCCACCTGCAAACAGAGACACCTCAGCTCCACTTGAGTGTACTCAGCAGAGGTATTCTCTGTGTGGGACACTCTGAGGCGTGATTTGGACCTTTGCTTCCTTCTCTCTCAACATCTCCTCTGCTGAGCCAGCACAGGACTTGAGTCCTAACAGTTATGACTCACCCAAGCAAGAGGGGAGGCTGAGGTGGTTGCTAGACACGCAGCTCCAGGCCCAGATCTGGATGCTCCAAGATCAAATCTCTAGGGGAAGGAAAGCTTCGTGCCGGCAAGTTCTCAAGCTCTCCTAAGGACTTGGAATCACAGTTTTCAAGTGGTCAAAATGCTTTCCCAGGTACAAGGGGGTTTAAAAAGTTCCTGGCAAAAATGAAATGAGAAGGTAATGAAATTTTTCCCTGTGCTTCTTGAAACCTCCTGGTGGTAGCCCAGTGAATCCTCACATGATTGCTATAACCAGGTTAGTACTAAACTCATTTTACAGATTCAGCAACAGAGAGATTAAAATCATTTCCTGATGCTGCTGTACCATATGGATTACCAGAAACGCAGTGGTTTAAACTAACACAACTGATGCTGTCACAGTTCTGCAGAGAATGACTCTGAATGTGCAGGACTAGAATCAAGGGGTTGGCAGAAGTGATATGTACTAGCTATGTCTGCATTGTCTAAGATGAGTCCTTTATGGGTTCCAGCTGAAAGTTCTTAATCCTGACCTCTAGACTAGCAGCACCAACGTCTCCCGAGTCCATGTTAGAATTCAGAACCTCAGGGCCTACCTCAGACCAGCTTAATCAAGGCCAAATCATAATGAACAATATATAGCCACATACACACATTCCACACACAAAAGGCAAGAACAAGGAGACAGTGGTCAGTGTGAGATATGAAATAATAATTTGTCATTTAGCAAGGGTTCCCAAGGGTGGAAGGGTGGCCAAAGAAGAGAAAAAAGAGTGGTTGATACCCAGGGTTCAAACAGGAAAAAGAGTTTAGAAGATGATGATGGCAACATGTACAAATGTGCTGGCACAAGTGACATATGGATTGTTATGAGAATTGTAAGAACTCCCAATAAAATGATTTATAAAAAAAAAAAGAAAAGAAGAAGAACCAGTGGTGATTTGTGTGCACATTAAATTTGGGAAAACGCTAGCTTTCATCATATCCTCCAGTATGTGGAGGGCTAAAGCTGTTTATGCATTTCAAGTCCAGGCCTTCATTAAGCCCAGATCTCAACTGGTCCTTCTTAAAGGGATGCCATGAACCGTGAGCCGGCAGGCAATGCAAGCCCTGAGACACCAGGACCTCAAGGTTGTCTGTTGCTGAGTTGGGGCAGATACTGGGTTCATTAAAAAGAAGAAATGAGTCCAAGTCAGAAAGGACAAGAGTCAAGGGCATCCTTGGAACAGAGTCCCCATTCAATTTAGGTCTTCTGGAAGACATCCAAGTTTGACCTTAGGGCTGCAGTCAAGCAATGCAAAAGCCGGCACTGGGTCAGAAGAGAGGAGTAAAAAATGTTAACTGTCATCCTGGTATAATATGAGAATGTTTGTCACCCAAAGGTTAGTATATTAATACAGGAGAAGATGTTTTTAAAAATGAGATGTCATTATGAAGCTTTATTGAATTATTTTCAGAAAAATCAGTTACCCAGAGCCAAGGCAGAAAGACTTAGCTCTGAATTATGCTCCTATTTTGATGAAGCCAGCTGTGGATACATTTTCTGTCCAACTTGACAAACATTTATGGAGTCACCACCCCTAAATGCACCAGGCACCGTGTATAAAGACACGGCACCTGCTTTCAAGTTCACCAGACATGGATTTATTTATTTATTTATTTATTTATTTATTTATTTTCAGTGGAAAGCAAAAACAGTAAGTTCTCTTATGCACAATCTGTGACAGAAACAATTAGGAAAAAAGACAAAATTAACCAAAACATACCTCCCCTAATAATTCAAAATTTAGAGCCACTGCTATTGAATGTCTTTTGACTCGTAGTGGTCCTGCTGAGACGTAGGCATCTGTACTGAGGCCACCGCTTCTTCCTGAGGAGCAGCTGGTGCATTTAATGACTGCTTTGTTGTTAGCTGCCCGATACGTACCTCACTATGAGATCAGGGTCCTTGAGTAAAGTGGTGGCAACTGAAATGTAGAAAACACAAAAAAGCAGAAAGAAGAACACAGGAAACATATACAGTTCTACCACAGAAGCTCACAGCTGGAAGTTGGTCGTAGGTCCCTTGGTACCTTTCCCCACACCCATCTTTTATTTCATTCTGAACAGCAACCTTTGATTTACAGAGAAACCATCTGGCTTTGTTCTTTTTGTAGGTCAAAACATGGGAGGCAATGGGCAACTTCAGCTTGTTCAACTTAACACTTGCAAAAATGCCTGGGGATAATTTATAGCAACAAAAATATAAAGCAGATTACTATTTTAAAATAAGACCATAAAGTACTTGGGGTGGCAGCTAAATAAATGGTACCAGGAACCTGAGATCCATCAGTTATGTCTGTACATTTTACATATTTCAAATTATGTTATTAAATTACTTTGTGATTAAAGTAAGCATGTATTTGTTCACCTGAAGAAATCAACGACACTTTCTAGTGAAATTAAAGTAATTTAATTCAAATGGCTTTTTAAATGACTCTCCATTAGAGTGAGAACTGTACTATTAAATCCAGACTCAGTGATGACCTAACTTAATGATGAGAAAAGATTTCAAGAATTCAACAGCTGCAAAGCTAACAAGTCTCTCAGGCTCACTTTTTGATCCGAGGTTTCAAGTAACTTTCAGCTAGGGCTAATTCATCATCAGATTATCCTTTAAATGCTCTGGAAGTCTTGATACGCTCCATCACTAGTTAAAGAGCATTCCATATCTCTTTTGGAACCTTGGTGCTACAACTGGCTTGGACACAGAGAGGAGAGAGATGTGGCCATCTGATCCCATAAACAGTGCGGCCTAAAAAGTCTGTGCGAGGAGGCTGAGAGTTCTACTTGGGTATTTCTGAGTTGATATCGACTCAAGTGCCAGGGGGTAATGTCCTGTTTAGTCTAGACATTTTAGACATCAGGAGTTATCTGAGGAAACTTTTGACTTTTACGATTTAAAAACCCTTAACTGATCCAAAAATTATTTCTGAAATCAGGGATCTATTATAGCCTCCTCTCTGGGGTACGAACAACGGGGAAGTGAGTAAAGGGACACATCAGACAGTGTATTATATGAAAAAGTAATGAAAATTTGTAAATTATTAAGGGTTCATGGGAAAGGGTGAGTGGGGAGGGAGGGGGAACACGGGGAGCTGGTACTGGGGGCTTAAGTGGAGGGAGGATGTTTTGAGAGTGATGATGGTAACAAGTGGGCAAATGTGGCCTGCATACAATTGACATATGTATGGATCATGATGGGAGTTGTATGAGCCCCCAATAAAATGATTTATTTTTAAAAAGGGAGGGGGAAAAGGAGCTCATACCAAGGGCTCAAGTGGAAAATATTTGGAAATGAAGATGGCAACATGTGTACAAATATGCTTATACAAATGATGTGTGGGCTGCTATAAGAGCTGTAAGAGCCCCCAATAAAATCACTGGGGGAAAACTATTTCTCTGTGTGTTAGCTTCCCTTAGAGAGCAAGGTCAACAATGCATGCAGGAGACTTCTGTAAGGATGCGTCCCATGGTCAAGCCTAGTGCGGGAATCTTCTACCTTCTGTGGGCCGTTAGCACAGCCCACCTGCTGCAATTTTGCATTAGCTCTGCTGACGGAGCCATCTGCCAGCACCATTTGCCTAAGTTGTTTTCTCTCTTGACTTCTTTTATATCCAGGCCTCTTGCATTCTCTCTCCCTGCGAGTCTCAAATTCAGGATACCCTCTAGAAGAAGAGGTTGTGATTGTGTCACTAGTCATATTACATGGGGCAGCCCCTTGAGTAGAATGAAACCACATGCAGGCTGTGGGTAAGGGCCCTGGAGGAAGACCTGAGCCCCAGCTTCTCCAGCTGAAGCTGGCTCTGCAAGACTGGGCCCGTGAAACTGAGGATGAGTTGCACATGCTTCAGTAGGCATCACAGCCATGCACAATAATATTTCACTCGTCAGACAGGCATTTCAGTTTTTCCTATGTCTCCTGGTTCTAAAGTAACCTGAGTAATACAATTAAATAATTGGGCCATATTATGGAACATTTTTAAATAAAAATTGATTATTAACACACTCTTACCATCTGTCAGAGTATCTCTGTGGTACGTGTGTATTATTATAAAAATGGGCTTCATAACATTTTGACCAACCTCTTAGGACTGCTGTAACAAGTAAATAAAATCATCAAATAAAAGTCTTAGCATATGACTCATAGTACCAAAACCAAACCCAAAACCTTCCCATTGAGAACCTTGTTGGACTGAATAGAACTGCCCTTTGGAATTTCTGAGACTTTTATGTGTGTCGGAACAGACAGCCTCATCTTTCTCCCTTGGAATAACTGGCGTTCTCGAACTGGTGGCCTTGCAGCTATTAGCTCAATGTGTAACCAACTTAACATAACCAACTTTATGTCTTGTGTGATGCAGAGTACGTGCTCATTAAATATTCAGTATTATACTATGTCCATCTGTTCATAATTATCTTTGTCCCAAATTCTGGCTTAGTTAGTGTGGGTCGGGTCAAAGAGCCACTTGACACAAAGCCTGGTGACTTTAGGGGCATTGGACCATCTTTCATCCTAAAAGGACTATGAGCATGACATGCACCTAGTGTGTCACACATTTCCACTTCTGGGTAAAGATGGGCTGCAGTCAAGCTTGTAGATAGTATTTAAATAGTCTACAAGAGGAGATTTAAGTGGTCTCAGATACTTGAAAAAATGTGCAACAAGAAACAAAGGTTAGCATCCAAAAGCCTACAAGATGTGATCTGACTTTTAAAACTGCAAGGCGTTTTGCAGTCTGTCTTCTTTGTCCACTAGTAGAATAGTATCGTGAGCAGCAGGATATATCTACTCTTGCATCCTGGCAATTTCTTAGAAAGGAGCCTTGATGCCACGGCTATAGCGAGCGCTTGAGAGGAGAAAGTCATGTATAGCTTCCTCTGCTTTTAGTTCCCTATATTCAGAGGCAAATGGTAGGTAGATGTTCAAATGGGCTTGTGACCTATGCTGTGGAAGCCAAACATTTGCTCAGTGATAAATGAGAATAGCCTGCAATTTTCTCTTTTCTTTCTGTTTTGGTTGTAATTTTCTAGACGTCACTACAGCAAGAATGATCTTGAGAGCACCTTGAAAACAACGTGGTTTCATTGCCCAGCATATGCCTTTCTCCACTGCATTCATCCCATAAGCTTAGTAGATTTCTACAGTCACTTAGAGAACAAGAAAACTCACATCACTTCCATTTTTTATGGCCCTTGCCATAAAAAGTAGAGGGAAAAGTCAAAAGAAGGTTATGAAACACAAAAGCAATACCAGATAACTCTGTTATTTGCAAGACAATCCAAATATTTATCAAAATATGAGCTAATAAAGGAACTAAAATTGTGATGGTCAATTTAAAGTGTTTTTCAATAGTTTAAATCTTTCTCAAAAGTTTAAAAGGAAAAAGAAAATCACTATCCGATAAATAACTTACTTCACAGTGTACTGCAGATGGTGTGGTCTGGCAATGGGAAACAGATGTTTAAGCTGTATTATCATTGACTATTTTGAATCCTGACACGTTTCCTTGCAATTTTATGTATATTGCTATTTATAAAGAATGCGTTGAAGACCAGGCCAAATGACCTGCCTTGAACCGCTATCTCAGCCAATTGTATCCGTTATTTTTATGAGTATTGCTTTCTCTTTCAAATCATTTTATTGGGGCCCATACACCTCTTATCGCAATCAACGCATCCCATCCATGGTGTCAAGCACATTTGTACATTTGTAGCCATCACCATTTTGAAAACATTTCCTTCACTCAATTTTCTGTTCTCCAGGCCCCTGGAGGCGGATTGTAGGCCTCTCATTGTGATTGGTTCCCTTCCCCCCCCCCCCCCACCACCACCCTTTTTCACAATCACCTTGATGATAATGGTTTCTGCCCTTGTACACAAAGTCACAGCTGCTGCCGCCCCAGATGACACAGGCCCACAACTGTCTTTGGGGGCTAATAAAAGCCGTTTCTCCTCGAATTTCTGAGGAATCTGCAGAAGTGCCCCTGAAAAACATCTCATGTATCATGAGCCAGAAACGTGGCATGTGCTCCAAACCAAATGCTGGCACGAGCGCCTCAAACTAGTCAAGATTCCCTTTGGGGCTCAGACTCAACCCAGAAACAAGGCGGCCCGTTCCCCGAGCAAAACGAAGCTTTTGCGGGCAATGACTGCTGGCCAATGACCAAAGGTGACCGCTTCCTGTGCTGCTGCTTCCGGGTTCCATCCAGCAGCCTTCCTAAGAGGTGAGTGAACGTGTGAGGCAATCATGTGGGACAGGCTGTTCCTGGGCTCCTCGTGACACTGACTCTGGCTCTGCCACATCAGCCCTGCCCAGCACAGTCTACTTGGACGTGAGCGAGGTTAAGGCACGGTCTTGTTTAATTCGCTCATGAGTTTTTTCCCAATGCACCACAGAACCTAACCAGAATGGATACAGGCAGTAAATTGGGTCCATCGGAAAAGAAGCCTGTTTCTCTTGAGTTCCCTGGAAGAGGTCTCCTTGCTCTTATAAGGAGACCCAGGAGAGGACTTGTTCGGCCTTCATGGGATACTTGAACTGCAGAAAACGTTCTGTAACCGTGAGAAGGCTCTTCCAGCGACAAGGCAAGTGTGCCTGGCTTCCTAATAGAATGGTGTAGAGCGCCTGAATCTATCAACCCCCCCCCCCCCCCCGGGCTGCCGTTTCTCAAGACCTCTTCTGTTAAATGCCTCATTCAAGAGTGCACATTGGCTCACATTTTCAACATTTCTGAAATCAGTCTGTACTTCATCATTAACCCATGTCTCAATCTGTCAACTGGACAACAGTGGTGACTTAAGCTGTCTTTCTTATACATGTATGAACTTGGTGACTTTCCTGGAGATGCTGCAGAAGGATTATAATCTGTTTCCATGCACAAATCATGTAGGGGCTTTTTGAGCCCTGGATGGTGCCTAGAAACATTAATTTTTAATATTATTCTGGCTTACCATCCTGCAAGATCACCTGCCAATCCAGAATGGATGTCAGCCACTTAGAAGGAAATCCTGGTGATACTTGTGACTTCAGGGGCTTGCTTCCAATGATCCCCCCTCCTGTCATTCACATCTTGGTGCAGTGACCCCTCGTGCTGTTTAAGTGACCCATAGCAGACTGCAGCAGTTACGAGACACCACTTTCAATGTGAGGTTACGAAGAGACTGCAGTTTCTGTCTGAAAGCTCCCTGGTGCTCTCTCATCAGCCATTTGCTGTGGGGACATCTGCTGTGTCAAGGAGTCACTCAGGCAGCCCAGAAGAGACCCACAAGAAGAGGCCAGCCCGCAGTGGTGTGAGGGAGCTTGGGCTGGAGTCTCTATGCAGGCCACAGCAGCCCCAGCCCACAACTTGACTGCAATGCCACTAGAAGCACCCCGGAGAGTCCCCCCAGGTTCCTCCCCCACAGACATGCTAGGAGAGGAAATGTTTGCTGCTGTGGGCTGCTAGGACCTACAGCCATCTTTCAGGTATTGTCTTCTTATCCAAAAACCTCCCTGCCATCAACCTCATCACAACCCTATAGGAGAGGGTAGAATGGTCCCTGGAGGTTCACTAGAGTTTGGGGTTCTATTTCCTAAACCATTTTATTAGAATAGGATCCAGGCATCATTCAATAGTTCAGTCATATCAAGCAGTGTTGTACAATCACTACCACAATCAATTTCAAAGACTTTTAAATCTTTACAGAAGTAGACAACTTCATCTTTCAAAGCCTGGACATGAATGATATTAAAAATTTGAAGGTCGTTTAGAAGCCTTCTTGCTCAATCCCATTTTCTCTCATTCGACTTTCTTCTCCTGGCGCTTCCTTTCTAAGCACTCTACAAACATTTGCTCTTATTATTCAAAGTAAAATAAGGGTAAAAAATGTGCTTTCCAATCTAGCAGGGAAGCAATAAGACCACAGAGATGAAGCGCACCGGTGTGTCATTGCAAGGAGCTGTTGGGAATAGGTATCATATGTTCAAAAACAAGCAATCAAGTTGATATGAAGAAGTGTAGACAAAGTTGAGGCTCAAAATCAACCTGTGTGACAACTGAACAGGTCCTCCCAGAAGGACCATATGGGAGGGAAGACATACCCAGGCTGCAAGGTGGCACTGATGAAACACATAACTATCCTTTAGTTCTTTAATATACCTTCCCCTTCCTATTATGGTTTTAGTTTTACCTCCTTAATCTTGCTAGACCTGTATATATTCCTTTATATAATGAAGATCATTTGATGCATGAAATCCAAAAGAGACAAACCTGTAGGAAATAGTAAAGGGAGCAATGATCTCCTGGGGGTTACAGGAAGAGGAGGGCGGGAAGGCAGGGGAAAGAGGAACTGATAACAAAGATGGACTGGATAATCTCACTTGAGGAGAACAAATAGCAAAATTGTAGGTGAACGGATTCAGTGGATGGTGTAAGATATGGCAAAAATAATAAACATTATTATTATTTATAATATAAGAATAAGGGCTGAGCCCCGGTGGCGTAGTGGTTGTGCGCGGGACTGCGGCCCACTGGGATGGAGGTCCAATTCCAGCAGTGGGGCTGGGCCTCCTACTCCCACCACCGGAGAGCAGTGATGCCCCCCCCCCAAAAAAAAAAGAGAATAAGCATTCCTGGAGGGCAGGGTGGAATGGGAGTAGACAAAGGGAAGCTAAAATCAAAGAGTTCAAGAAGAAAGAAAATGTTCTGAAAATTATGGTGGCAGTAATTGTACAATGCTTGATCTAATTGAATTATGGATTGCTAAAATACCTGTAAGAGTTCCCAATAAAATGCTTTTTAAAAAAGAAATTAAAGAAAAATGTGTTGACCAATGACATCCCTCTGAGTAACTTTACCAGAGGTCAGGTTAGCACACTACATAGGAAGCCAGTTTATTTCTGGCAAGTGTCAGTGCTTGAAGAAACCTCATCGGTTTAAAGATTACTGGGGAAAATCAATCAGTGGATTTTACATGTTCACTCTTTTGTTTTTTCCCCAAAGCCACAGATAATCAAGAATTATTTATAAACTCAATCAAAACAAATCCTTGTTAAAAATAAAGAAGTCCTGAGGGAAATTTCATTACTTGAATATTTTATTGAGGCTTTGGTGCTAGTTTACAGAACAAATTATTTTCCCATTCAACCATTTAGAGATGCTTTGTTTTCTAGCATTAGTTGCAAACACATCAGTGTAACAGCTTTCTTCCCATTTCCTCTTGAGCTTCCTTGTCTCATTTTCCCATCTTGCCTGCCCTTTTCTGCCTTCTGAACTTTGTTTGGGGACAAGTATCATCTTTGGGGTTCTTGATGGATATTTCTGAGAAGTATATTGCTCACAGGTGTTATTGATCACTTTATAGGTCTATTGTTTGGCTGAAAGGTGATCTTAGGAAGTGAGTTCAGTTTCAATGTAGAGGTCTAGTCTCAAGGATTCCACCAGTCTCTACCAATCCGCTAAATCTGGACATCTTTATGATTTTTAATGTTGTCTGACATTTTTCTCCCAGTCTGACTAGAAGCTTCTATTGTGAACCTGATGGGACCCAGTCAGTCTCTGGGCTCTGTCAGTTTCTGGTCTCAGGCTCGTGGGTGCTGTGTGCTTCCTGGGGTCCCTGAGTCATTTGGACTCATTGTTTTCTTGAGTCTTTGGCTTTCTTTATTCTTCTTTGCTTGAGTCACTGCTCATCAAAACAGGATAAAGAAGTTTGTCTTTATGAACGATGTCTACTGAAGTGACTGAGATGTCCCTGGAGACTATGGCCCTAAGTCTTCAAACCCAGGGAAGAGTGAAACATTTTGTTTAGCAGCAAAGTCATCTAAATTCAATAAACCTTAAGAAGGGTAAATATCTTTTTGGATGCCTTTAATTCTCAAAATTGTGTGCCACACAGAGGGAATACAATTTGCTTTCATTTTCATTTAGTAATTCTTAATTCACTTTTTCTCTTATGACCCAGACCTGCAGTTCTTTTCTTCTACTCTCTTCTTCTTTTTTTTATTAATAAATCATTTTATTGAGGGCTCATACAACTCTTTTCACAATCGATACATATGTTAATTGTAGGCAGGCCACATTTGCCCACTTGTTGCCATCATCACTCTTAAGTACCAGTACCAGCTCCCCATGTCTCCCCTCCCCCCCATGAACTGTTAAAAATTTACAAATTGTTATTACTTTTTCATATCGTACACAGTCTGATGTGTCCCTTCACTCACTTCTCCACTGTCCATACCCCAAGAAGGAGGTTATATGTAGATCTCTGCAATTGGTTCTCCTTTTCTACTCCACCTTCCTTCCACACTCCCAGTATCAACACTCTCACCACTGGTCTTGATGGGATCATCTGTCCTGAATTCCCTATGTTTCTGGTTCCTATCTGTACCAGTGTACTTCCTCTGGTCTAGCTGGATTTGTAAGGTAGAATTGGGATCATGATAGTGGGTGAGTACAAGCATTTAAGAACTAGAGGAAGGTTGCATATTTCATTGTTGCTATACTATACCTTGACTGGTACATCTCCTGCCTGTGACCCCTCTGTTTTTATTAAAGCATTGATTTTTATCTTTCAATATAGTTTGCTATAGAATTGAAACTGTTGGTTTTGATGGTAGTTATGATACAATAGTCACCTTACCTGACTGCTGTCATTGAGTCCTTGCTATCATTGACACCAGAAGGTTAGGTGTCTTGTCTAAGACCTCACGACTACTAGGTGATATTAGAGAAGGAGCTCTGCCGGCATGGTAGTTCATGCATTGGGCTGCTCGTCGAAAGGTCCAAAGTTTTACCCACCAGTCTTTCCATGGGAAAAGACTGGTATTCCTGTAAAGATGGAGAGTCTTGGAAACCAACAGGGGCAGTTCTACCCTGCCCTAAAGGTTCACAATGAGTCAGAATTGACTCCGTCACAGATAGTTTAAAGTCACAGAGATAGCATTTTAACCCAATATTCGAACTTCAAAGCCAATCATTTTAACATTCTCCTGCAGAGAGATTAGCAAGACCTTTAAACTTAAGGTCCAAAAATGACATAAAGATCAACTCTACATAGTTAGATAGTGTAAATATGAGGTTTTATATATCCTGAAGCTTGTCTTTATAGCCCCCTAAAGGCATCCTTGAATAAGAATTTAAGAAAATCTGTTTTTAACTATTCCTTAATTTTATTTTTCCCCTTTGCTCCCATTACTCACCACCATGTGTCTACCAGTTTATCACCGTGTGGTGCTGGAAGCTATCTCACTGTCTTTACAAGATTGACAGGGTTACCCAAAGTGAACAGGTTTCAGCAGAGCTTGTAAAAGAAGAACAGATTAAGAAGAGGAATAGGCTGTCAATTTCTGATAGATGAGTCACTGGAAACCTTATTATTAGCAGTGAAAAAAGGGTTGGATATTGAAAATCTCATGAATAACATCAGAACGTTGTCAGAGACAGTACCAGAAAGTGAGCCTCTTGGGTTGCAAAGCCCTCAAAATATGACTAGAGAAGAACCACCTTCTCAAAGTAGACTTGGACATAATGGGGCACGTGCAATAAAGCCTGACGACCTTCATTTGCTGAGGAGGCACCACTCACAATGAGAATGAGAATTTGAACTGTACCCAGTATGGATATAGGAAAACTGGAAGTCATAAAAAATGAAATAGAGTGCAAACATCATGTACTGATGAGCTCAAATGGACAGATATTTGCTGTTTTAGGTCAGAAAATCAGATGGAGTCCTATGCCAGTAATAACAAATCAGGAGGAACGGAATTTTATCCACATCAAAAAGATATTTCAAGATCTATGTTGAAGGGCAATACCGTTTGATAGGTTAATACCTATGTGCATGTAAGGAAATCCAGCTTGTCTTCAAATTTGTATATCAACCACTAAAGCTAATGATAAAAAATAATGAAAGAATTCTATCAATATCTTAAGTCTGAAATTGATAAAAGCCATGCAATCAAGATGCATGGATAACTATTGGACTATACGCTGGAGGTAACCCCACAAAAAATTGAGGAAAAGCTCCACTGGGTGAAACTTTTTTTGTAAGCATTTTCCCCACTCGGTGAGCACCAAGCATCTCACTCTGAGTTAGTGCAACCAGTGGTATTGCCTGGGAAAGTTCTCTCTGGTCACAGTGAATTGTTTGTAAAAGCACTTTTTGCTTGAATTTTTTGTGATGGCCTATTTAAATGAGTACCATGTGGCTGTGAAATTTTCGTTCCTACTCGAGAGAAATGCCAAGAAATTGTTGTTATGTTGAGCACAGCTTTCAAGGACAGCAGTATGGGGAAAACTCAAGTGCATTAGTAGTAGTGGTTTTCTCATTTTAAAACTGGTGAAATGTTGGTTGTTGAAAATCCTCATTCTGGACATCCATCACCTTCCTAAATGGATGAAAATGTTGACAAAATTTTTGCATTTATGCTCAAAGATCAACTACAGAAGAGATGGGGAAGTTATCTGGGCTCTCTTAAAGCTTGGTTCAGCAAATTGTAATGGAAGATTTCGGAATGTGAAGAGTGGTTGTGAAATTTGTGTCTCGGGCTCTGACTGACAAGGAAAAGGGGTATAAACTGGAAATATGGCATGTTTTGAAAAAAAGAATAACCCTGAAGAGACCCAAGGTTATTACTGGTGAGAGACATAATACTATTCTTATGATCCTGAAAGCAAAGCCAGTGGAAGATGCTATCACTCAAGCCAGTGGAAGATGCTATCATCACCTTGCCCCCCAAAAGTTAAAGATCAAGTTGATGTTCATTTTTTTTTTATGTGATGGGGGATAGTGTATTTGAAGTTCATTCCACCAGGTCAGACAGATAATCAAGCTTTCTATTTAGAGGTTTCAAAAAGATTGCATAATGGTATGTGGCCAAAAAGAACTGATTTGGGGCAGACGGGGAACTGGTTTTGCACCAGAACAATGCAGCTGCTCAAGCAGCCATCTCAGTGTGTCAGTTTATGGCCCAAAATAGCATGTCTCTCTTGCTCCATGCACCTTATTCACCTGGCCATGTTGCACATGACTGCTCTTTGTTTTGCAAATGAAGAGGGGTGTGAGAGGACAGGGATTTAACTGAGAAGTAGAAGAGGTGAAGCAAAAAAACAAGAAAGGTACTGTCAGCCATCCAGAGGGAGGAGTTTGAAAAAGGTTTCCAAGAATTTCCAGAATCACAGATCTGACAAATGGATTAAGTATAATGAAGAGTACTTTGAAGGTGATGAGGCTGTTTGGTTAAAATACATACATATATATATATATATATATACATATAAATACATACTTTTGGTTGGAAATCCATGTTTTAAGAGAATATGGACATTGCCACATGAAAGAATTTTGCAAGACCAATGATATCTTCATCACAAGTAGCTTTTGTCACTAACAACAAAAAAGGTGATTCTCCATGTGAACTTCTTCAGAAGTAGTAGACTGAAATCAAAATTGGCTACCCTTCTGTGGAAGAGATCCATATTTACACCCATTCCAAAGAAAGATGACCCATCAGAATACACAAATTATAGATCAATATCACTGATAACATATGTAAGTAAAATTTTGCTGAAGATAATTCAACAACAGCTACAGCAGTATATTAACAGGGAGCTGCCAGAACATTGCTGATGTCAGATGGATCTTGACTGAAAGTAGAGAATACCCGAAACATATTTACTTATGTTTCATTGATTGTGCCATGGTATTCATCTGTGTGGGTCATAATAAACTGTGGATAGTCTTTAAAATAATAGAAATCCCAAAAAACTACATTGTGCTCACGCAGAATCTGTGCATGGATCAAGAGGCAGTTGTGTAAATAGAACAAAGAAATACTGCATGATTTAAAATCAGGAAAGGTGTGTGTCAGTGTGGTATCCTCATATATTTTTTTCAAAAACATTTTATTTTACTATGAGCGCTTGCAGACATAATACCATTTCACAGTTCAATTGCATCAAGCAGTAGTGTACAATTGCTACTACGATCAGTTTCAAAATTCCTCCTCTTTTTAATGTGTATTCAGAACAAACAACCTGAGATGCTAGACTAATAACCCATGATATGGAAATGGTACAGCCTTGCTTGCTGAAAATGAGGAGGATTTGAAGCACTTGCTGATGAAGATCAAGGACGGCAGCCTTCAGTATGAATTTCTTCACTTAATGTGAAGACAACCAAAATCCTCACAACTGGACTAATAGGTGGCATCGGAATAAATGGAGGAAAGATTGAAGTCAAAAATTTCATCTTGTTTGGAGCTCTGATCACTACTCATGCAGGCAGCAGTCAAGAGCTCAAATGACACACAGCATTAGGTAAATCTGCTGGGCAAAACCTCTGTGAAATACTGAGAAGGCAAGGATGTTCTTTAAGGAATAAGCTGTGTCTGGCACGGGTGATGATATTTTCGATTGTCTCATATGCATGTGAATGTTGGACATTGAATTCAGAAGACCCAAGAAGTGTAATGCGTTTGAATTATGGTGCTGGAGAAGAAGATTGCAAGTAGCACAGACTGCCAAAAGTACAAACAAATCTGTCAGCAGAAGTACAGTCAGAATCCTCCTTAGAGGCATGGAAGGTGAGACTTTGTATCACATACTTTGGATGTGTTATCAGGAGAGACTGGTCTCTGGAAAAGAATATCATTCTTGGTCAAATAAATGGCTAGGAGAAAAGAGGAAGATCCTCTGCTAGAAGGATTAAGACAGTGGCTTCCAGAGGGCTTACATACAAGAACCATTTCCAGGAAGGTGCAGCACCAGGCAAGGTCCTGGCACACACAGGGTAATTGTGGGTTGGAACAGCTGGAGGGCACCTCACAGCACCCCCAGGACTCTTCCCCAGCCACAAGCCAGGCCCACCGGGTCCTTGTGCATTTTGTCACCCTTTCAATCTATTCCAGCCTCCTTCTAAGTACTGCTTTGGTGACATCATGACTCTGTTCAAAATATCCCTTACAATGGTGTGAGTGAGTCTTTGTCAATTTTAATTATTTGTTCAATTATTTTAATTTTTTTGTGGCATCACTGCCCTGGTGGGAGTAGGAAGCCCAGCCTTGCTCCTAGAGAGCTGCTGCTGGATTTGAACCATCAACCCTGTGGGCTGCAGTCCCACACACAACCACTACGCCACCAGGGCTCAGCCCAATTATTTTGATTTTGTACATTCCTTTTTTGATCACTACTGTAGAGCATTTCCTAAATACACAACAAATGTTTGTTGTCAGGCTAGCTTTTTTGGCAGTCCCCTACATTAATAGTGGGAGTATACATTGTGGAGAAACTTTCAAATAGACTCATATGCATAGAAAACTTACCAAAGGAGTGCAAATATCCATATGTGAACAGTTGATAGTTCTGAAAAGTGGGATTACAGAGAGCTTTTATTTTCTGAATAATTGGTGGGAGAAGCTCTAAGTGTCCTCCCTCAACTAACTTAAATGTATCTTTTTTTCCCTTGCTCTCCTTTCCTTCCTTCAGCCTATCTTTTATTAAAAGGCCTTTTAGAGTCTGGCTTCATCATATGAGATCTCCCACTGCTCCCTAATTTGAACACTCTCCTCCAACTAAGTAATTTATCCATCCAGCCATATAAAAAACATTTATCGAGAATCTATGACTTGCCAGGCACCACAGGGTAGGGAAAACAGACCCAAAAACAATTAATTACAATACAGTGTTGTCAACTGCTGCCTTCGAAACAGACAGGAGGGGTTATGGGAACACAGAAAAGGAAGTAGTTGACTTTTGCCCAAGTTCCAAAAGAGGTAGGAGTAGGCACTGGAAAAGCAAACCCTTTTAGAAAAGAGACTTGGCCAGACAGAAGAGAAAGTTAAATTATACCAGACAAAATAAGCAAGCTATGAATAAACCCATGAAGCCTTTTCTGGGAATGACATGGAATAAAATCTCCTGTGCCTGGATCATAGGAGTTTCAAGGTGGGAAAGATTAAACTCAGATATCTCCAGTCCAGTTTCCTCCTGTAAATCTTGTAGGGTGCCCTCAGTACCCTGTGACCTCTCCCTTCTTGGAGTTCTCTTGTCCAATTACTTGACATTTTTTGGTCAAAGACAGCCTTTTAGTATTCTTTGATATTTCCTTCTGGTTTGAACCCATTTTAAGAGCAAAGACTATGCCTTAAGATCATAAGTTTCTCTTGCAACTACTACAGTGACTGATTAATGCACACTTTGCTGCAAAGTAAGTGCTTGCAACTAATTGCTGTCTGGTAGACAGCTGACTCTGTAGCTTCCATGTTTTCAGTAGCGAGGCCTTCTGAGCAGGCACATAAAAATGCTTAATCCTAAAGGTGACTGACTGGAGCATTTTAAGATACCATTGTGAAAAGTGCTAGTGTGCTATCATCCTAAACGTCTTCTGAATCTTCTCTCAAATTAAAAAGGACAGCCAGCTACTGGTGCAGAACCAGAGTTTCTATAAATAAGGCCTGCTGTGGCCCCACCAGACCTTTCAATACCAACTCAAGTGCTGGTAGTGTTTCCTAAACTCCTGAGATCACTAAAGTCTGAAGTAATCTCTCATGCCTCATTAATCTCCAACATTTGAAGCAATCGCTAATGTGTAATAAATCTCGAGTCTCTGAAGGTTTAAGTCACACAGATGTGTTGTTCCAGATGAAAAACGACACACATGGTTTTGCCATTCTGTCATTCAGCCCACACTTAGGGGGTGTCTCCATGTTCAAGGCAGCAAAGTGGTCTCTTTCTCTGTGTCCCATGCTCCTGTGCCCTAACTGCTCTATGTGATACCTACAAATAGACTGCTGTCCTGAAAGAAAGTATAATGGGCTGAGAGTCTTATCTGGGAAAATTGAAGGTTTATTTTAGGGTTTCAATAGACCAGGGGAACTTTGGCCTTTGGTGTAAGGGTAAAGGCTCATTGAGTTAAGGTTTATATTATTGTTAGTTACTCTCCAGGTATAGCCAGCTATATCTTGTCACATATTAAACAGTCCTTATTCTTGTACCATTTTCATGACTCTGGTATGTCTGAGTCCATCGTTGCAATTATTGCTTTAATACAACTGCCTGGGGGCTTCCTGTATTTTCATTGGCTCCCTACCAAACATAATGTCCTTTTTCTAGGGATTGGTCTGCCTGGTGGCAAGTCTAAACTAAGTGAGTTGGAATCTTGCCTTTCTTGCTTCTAAGGAAGCAAGACAGATGTGTTCATTTTGGGGGCAATTCCACAGTACATTTTAGAAAACTAATAATACTCTAGACACTGTACCAGAGTCCATAGCTATAATGACAAACATTCTGAGCCACATGCATAGGACCTGTACAGAGAAGATAGAAGCATTTACAATTATACATTAATATACCCTTTCTTGAATCAGGCATTACTCGTTTGCAGGTGTTAGGATGGTCAAGACAGATTGAGTGAAGTAATATGCTCATTTCTTAAAGGTATGTCCTTTCGTTGACAAATAATAGTGTTTAGGGCATCGGGTTTAGCGTTAGAAGACTTGAGTTTTACTCTGCCTTGTCTTAAACATATGACCTGAGAAAATATTCTTTCTATGTGTCAGCTTCCATATCTATAAAATTGAGATAGTGGCTCTCTGAGCTCATGGTGTGGTGTCAAGATGGCACCGAAAGACAAGGCTGAGAAGTCAGTCTGGAAGTTTCATTTGGATCTTACTCGTCCTGTAGAAGATAGACTTTTTGATTCTGCATATTTTGAGCAGTTTCTACACAAGAAAGTTAAAGTCAATAGAAAAACTGGAAATCTCAGAAATGTTGTTCAAATTGAATGGTTCAAAAATAAAATTACAGTAGTTTCTGAGAAACAGTTCACTAAAATATATTTGAAATACCTCACCAAGAAATACCTTAAGAAGAACAACCATCCCCACGGGGTTGGCAGTTCAAATCCAGCAGCTGCTCTCCAGAAGCAAGGCTGGGCGTCCTACTCCTACCAGGGCAAAGGGAAAGAAAAGAAGAGGAAAAAAAAAAGAACAACCATCATGATTGGCTTCAGGTGGTTGCGTCTGACAAAAAAATGTATGAGTTTCATTATTTCCAAGTTAGTTAGTGTGACGACGACGAATCAGAATCTGAGGATTAGATGAAGTCTCTTTATAGATAGGGGTTTGCTTACTAATGCAATGTAGCAATGGGAGACATTGCAAAATGCTCTTGAATAAAAACATTGTACTTCTAAAAAATTGAGATAGTGAAAATGTTTACTTTCTGGAATATCATCAAGGGCACATAAAATAGCTCTCTGTTTTAAACTTGCCTTTCTTCCTCCCTGCATTATCCTTTCTATTTCCCTAACTCTTCTGCCTAAGAAGCTTTACTTCTCTTTGAAAATCCAGCTTGAGTAAATTTCTCTTAATAAGAAATCTTCAAACATTTCATTTCTTTTTTTGACAATTCTCAATTATCCTCAATTCATGCTTCATGCCTTACATATTCTCACTATTAATGTTTGTAGCTGTTTCCTCTCCATTTGAGTCCTATTTTATCAGCAAATAAAGATCCCAGAAGTCTTACCATATCCATGTGATGACATTGACTGCTCAGGGTGACAGGCCCTCCCCGTTTACTTTGAGGGTCTTCCAATCTGAAGGGCTCATCTTCTGGTGTCAAAGCGGTCAACCTTTTGCTGCAGCTCCTACAGTTTCCGTTGACTTTTTTTTTAGAAGGAGATTTTGGTCCTTCTTCTCAGTTTGTCTTAGAGGGGAAGCTCTGCTGAAACTTGTCCATCCCGGGTGACCCTTAGTGGTCTTGGAGAGAGCAGCGGCCCAGTTTGCAGTACCACTGCCGCCGCACTATAACAAACTGGCAGACAAGCCTGCAGGAAGACTATTTCTAATCTAGCCCTTGAAATTCAAGGAGGATGGTTGGTCCAAAGAGCCTGGACAACTGTAATGCTGCAAATGTAAAGGGGTACATTTACTGTGCCAAGGATGGTGCCGTGTATTAAGTTACACGATGGAAGCCTATTGTTGTCATGATTATTGTTGTTGTTGTTGTTGTTGTTGTTTGTTGTTAGGTGCCATTAAATCGGTTCTGACTCATAGTGACCCAAAGTACAAGAGAACAAAGCACTGCCTAGGCCCTCAATATTCTCACTATCTTTGTCCACATCAAGCCTGTCATTGCAGCCACCGCAGCAATCCATTTTCTCAAGGCTCTTCCTCCTTTTTCGCTGCTGCAGCCTCTACTTTACCAGCCTTCGTGTCCTTGTCCAGGCACTGGTCTCATCTGCAGACATGTCCAAAGCTTGGCCATGCTTGTTTCTGAGAAGCATTCTGACCGTACTTCTTCCAAGACAGATTCGCATGTTCTTTTAAGTGACCATGGTACTTTGAGCACCGTAACTACTCAAAGGCACGGATTCTTCTTTGGTCCAACTTTCACATGCCTGTGGCACAATGGGACGCACCATAGCTTCGGTGAGATGCACCTTAGTCTTCAAAGAAACATGCATGCTTTTCGGCCCTTTAGAGGGTCTGGTGCAGCAGATCTACCCAATGTGATGCTCCGTGTGCTCTCGTGACTGCCGCTTCCCGTGAGCATTGATTGTGGATACAAGGGACACAAAATCCTTGACAACTTCAATCTTTCCTCTGTTTATCATGTTGCTCCCTATTGATCCCGTTGTAAGCATTATTGCTTTCTTTATCATGACTCGACTTTTCCCTCTGTATAAAGAAAAAAAGGCGGGTCTCTTTTCCTTTAATCAGCTCTTCATTTTAACCTCTCTCTCCCACCCGCACACCCTCATGAACCCTTGCTACAGTATTGTTTCCATATCTTACACAATCTGCTGTCTCTCCTCACTCATGTTAAGACAGAAATCCTTGATCTTCATCTGCAAGTACCTCAAGGTCTCCTGCTTTGCAGCAAGCTAGGTGTGTCACCTGCATATGAAAGGTTGTTAATAAACCTCACTTTGACCCTGATGCCTCCGTCTTCTTCACGCAATCCAGCCTCTCTGATTATCTACTCAACATATAAACTCAATAGCTATGGCAAGAATATACAGGCTGGACACACCCCTTTCTTGATTTTAAACCATGCAGCATGCTCTTGGTCTTTTCTCACAACTGCCTCAGCTCTGTGTCCGGGTTCAGCATGAGCACAATGGGGTATTCTGGTACTTCCATTCTCCTCAAGACTATCTATTGGTCGTTATGCTCCACACAGTCGAGGGCCTTGGCATAGTCACTAAAATGCAAGCAAACAACTTCCTGGTATTTTCTGCTCTGAACCAAAATCCATCCGATGTCTGCAATGATATCTCTCACTACATGTTCTCTTCTGTACCGCTGCAACCATTGTTGAATGATCTCTATCCAAATTTTACTCACTTGTGATATCAGTGATATTGTTCTATAATTTGCACATTCTATTGCTAAGTGACATGAAACCAATTTTAACTCTGTGGACCCCATATGATAAAATATAACTACCCCAGAAAGTGGTCTAGGTTGTAATCTTTATGGAAGCAGCGCACCAGGCCTTTCTCTCACTGAGCTGCTGGGGAGGTTTGAGCTAACCAACCTTCTGGTTGGCAGCTAAGTCCTTCATCAATGCACTACCTGGGCTCCTTATTATTGTATACAACTAATCATATTTTGAGTTAAGGTGGTTTCATTGGAAATCCTTGAGCATTTATTATGCACCTATTATGTGAGCATTGGATGAAGTCCTGGTGACCCCACAGTAAGTAATTCTAGCTCAATTGCTGCATCTCATGCTTGTCCCTGGGGAAGGGCATCATGTGTGGTAAAGAGGAGGGCTGTGAAGAAGCAGAAGGCCCTCAATGAAATGGGTTGTCGCAGTGGCTGCGACTGCGGGCTCAAGCAGAGGGACAATCGCGAGGATGACCCAAGGGTAGGCGGCATTTCATTCTGTTGTGCATAAAGAAGTTGATGGCCCCTAACAACACACACACACTGCAGTGTGTCTCCTTTTACAGTTAGTTACTAAACCTTTTTCTTTTTTAATGAACTGACTTGGGTAGTATTGGGATAGTATGGTATCAAAATAGTGATGGTCGCTATCACTTTTTCTTTTCTTTTTTTTAGTATCCCATCATCTAAACTCTATTCCTATGTTGAGGAAAGTCTGCGCTTCATAAATCTCAGTGGGAAGTGCCACCTGCCTCCAACATGGAAGCCCATGTTTCCAACTTCCTCACAGCTCTGACATATGCCCTTGAGCCAATAAGGGGTCCCCTCCCAAGACTGGAATCAGAAATCAGCACTAAAGAGAAACAGTGATCTAAAATCCATTCTGGGGACACTTGGCAACAGCTCTGAGGGTTGTATCCTGGTTCAGGTCTAGTGTCATTTCGTGACTACATCCAATAGGAAGCATGGCTGGGGATGCCAAAAACATGATCCATGTGGCTCCATGGCTGAGTGCCACTGGCAGCTGCATTGGTGTCTGTGGCTGTCATGTGCTTATGCTAATTCTATGATTGAGATGTAGGGGGGGAGTCTAGCCTGTTAATCTGGAGATAACCATTGAGTAGCCAATGAGGTCTCTATGCGGTCTCATGGCTTTCTCCTGAGACTTCTAGGAAATCTCGCGATATTTCCCTCTGAAGATGAGAAGTTATCTTCCCCAGTTGTTGGGAGTTAGTCTCAGAGATGATGAATCACAGAAGACAAGATGGCAGCGTCCGAGAAGCTGAAGGAGACGGTGTAGAAACCACACAGCTTTGCCCTGATGGAGCCGGACCTCTGAAGCTGGGGCAGCCACATGGAGACCTCTGTCAGCGATGAGTTGCTTCTGTTGTTGATGGACCCTGAGCCCTGCAAGCGAGGAGCCATGTGGAGATCCCTGCCAGCACCGGGATTCTGCACCCACTGACCTGTGACTTTGTGAGTCAGAAGAAAACTTTATAGATTGATTTCAGGCATATGGGTTAATATCAGACTTATGACTTTGACCTGAACTGGGCTCAATGTCCTGTTCCTCTTGTATATAAACCTTTTCCTTATATCTATATGCATGTCTATGAAATTTGTTCCTCTAGCCTACCCAGACTAACAGTGTCTTCGTGACATTAGAGGTTTCAGGCAGTGTTGTTGGTAGCCTGTCTCTAAGTGATATGACATAAAACCCTCACTATGTATTCCTTCCTCTTTGTTAGCTAGAATTCATTTTTATTGCTTATAGTTAAGAACTCACTGAAATCATGCTAAAACTACCCAAATCAGTTCATTAAAAAAAAAGAAGATTTAGTGTCTAACTATAATGTTTGGGTTTTTTGTTTGGTTTGGGGGGTGGGGCGCATCACTGCTCTCTGGTGGTCGTGGGAGGCACCCAGTGCTGCTCCTGAGAGCCGCCACTGGATTGGAATCGCCAAGCCCGCAGGCTGCAGTCCCACATTCAACCACTTACACCACCGGAGCTCAGCCCTATAATGTTTGTTTTAATGCTCTTTCTTGACAATCCAAAAGGTAGCAACATTAACCCATCTCCTCATTTTGGGGGGAAACAATGAAATAAGATATCAAGGAACCATGGCTGGCTATACTCTAATGCCTTTGGTTGTACATTCAAAGCCCAAACTAATGAATAACTAAACTAATATATATATATATATAATTGATTTTCTCTTGAGCCACAGTAAGTGCTAAACATAATTTTGTGAAACCTTATGCTCTGTATTATGTAGCTGTTGATATGGCCCCAGCAACCAACAGACTCTTACAGTAGTCCTGCCTTCTTAGCAAATGAAACAGATTGACTATGTGTTATATAATTGTTTTCTCAGTTGCTGTGAAATGCTTGATCCAATTAACAATATAGATAGGCTCCTCCATTTAAGGCATTAAAACAGTATGTAATTAGTTAACTAATTAATGGATCAATGCATTTTATTTACTGAGTATACATAGAAGTTCACCAAGCAAAATGCCTGGTGTGCACAAAAGACACAATTATAGGCCACCCTTCCCAACCTCGCTTCCACCAGCAAAGTGGCCAAGCCGCCATGAACTCTTGTATGTAATATTTCCATGTCTAGTCTCCTTTCACTCTTGCCCATCTGCAATTTACTTTCCCTGAGAAACTAGGCCATTATTTTAAAGCATCCATCAGATTTTAGTACCACTCAGCCATAAACTCTTCAATGCTCAAGTTCTTAAATTCAAACTTTTTCATCGAAATTTGAGTCTAAGGACCTGCAGACCTCACATGACCTCCCTGTCTTTCTAACCTTGTCTCACTTCTCTTACCAGCCCTCCCACAATGCCCAAGCCACACTGCTTCTGGTTCAATCTCTTTCTTAAACGAAAAGCCTTGACATGTATGATTCCTTCTACTTGGGATGCTTTTCTGCTGCTGCTCACGTAGCTAACCTCGTCTTCTACCTCCCAATGGATACCTTTTGTGACCATTCAAGAAAGTCTTTGATTTACTTAAACCAAGCATCTCAGGCCAGGAGCAAAGAAGAGAATGGGAGAGCTGGACCAGACCTTATGCTGGCACACCAGGCATGGAGGATGACATCCCTGTGGGAAGCTAATGGGACAGAGAGGGGACTGGGCAACTGACAATAACACATGTCATGTGTCCCCTTACTGGAGTAGACTGTGACAGAGGACATTTCTGAGGTCACACGGCAGGGAAGCAGCACAGTCTGAACCCCCCAAAATGGAGTGAATCAAGAAGGGAACATACCAGATCAGTAGCTGGAGCAATGCAGAACTATGAAGCCCCTGAGGAGCCCCCAAAGGGGCACTCCATACTCAGAGGGGCAGCTCTTGGGCAGTCTTGAAGGACAGCTAACAGACCCAGGGTTTTTCAATATTTCTTCTCTTTTTAAAAACATTTTAATATTTTCTTATTTACTTAATATTTTCATTTTTAAAAATCAGTTTGGGCTATGTCATAGTGAGTGCATCTACCTAGATAGGATAGCCATGGGAGGCATGGCCCAGGTGAGAACAACGGGATCAATGGTCCGGTGAGACCTGGGAGGTGAGGGTGGTGGGGGGAGAGGCTGGTGAGCAGGCTGCCCCATGGACAGGGGAACAACTGGGCTGTTGGTGTCAATAACAAGGGGAAGATAGGAATCTGAGGTGGGGCTAGGTGTGTCAAAGCAACAGCAAACTAGCTTAGAGGAAGTAACAAGAGGCAGAAAGAAGGGGAACGTGACAGTGGTGCCTGAGAAAGGTAAAAGGAAACAAAGGAAAACCCATGGAAGCAAAGCAATGGATAGAAGTATAAACATAGCAATGTATATCTGTAAATACATTAACCCACAAAAATAGCGGTGCGGGGGCCTATGTACATACATTTATATGGCAATACTGAGGTAGGGGATGGACTTTGGACCTCTGCTCATACCCTCCCTCAATAGAAGAACCCTTTGTTCTAAGCAAACAGCAGTCTGAGATGTCCACTCTCCCGGCACAATTGCTGAAGACAAAACGAGTGCATAAGCAAATGTGGTGAAGAGGGCAGATGGTGCCTGATGATTGAAAGATAGAGTGTCTGGGGTCTTAAGGGCTTGACGTTACGTAAACTGCCAATCAGCAGTGAAGCAACACGTCCACATGAAAGAAACACACTGCTCATGCGATCATGAGGGGTCATAGGGCCTGGATAATAGGCATCAGCAGACACATAACAAACAAAAACATGTTTTTGAGAATGAAGGGGGTTGGATCAGCGATCCAAAGCCCATCTGTAGACAGTGGAACACTATCACCACAGAGGGCCCACAGGGAGGAGATGAGTCACCAGGGTACAGCAAAGCATCTATGAAACTCTATATTCCTACCCCTTAATCCTATAATCCTATGACTATATCCCCTACCTATGAAATTTTGTAAGCCAGTCACTTCATGCCTTTGTCCCCTCCATTTTGGGATCAATCCCAAATCATCATCCCACTACATCAATCCAGTGCTCTGAAAAGACAATCATATTTATTTTTATAATGTTTGTGCTTGGTTTTTTTTGGGGGGGGGGTTTCTTTGGGGGGGGATCACTGCCCTCTGGTGGTCCTGGAAGCTCCCCAGCCTTGCTCTGCTGGATTTAAACCACCAAGCCAGTGGGCCGCAATCCTGCACTCAACCACTACGCCACTGGGGCTCAACGACAATCATATTTTTTTATGTGAAAAGTCTTCATTCCAATTGGAACCTTGTGAAGCCTGCATCCATAAGTATAGTCAAATCAGGACAGGCCATCCATAAAGTCAGCAGCAACATGCACCAGTTTACAGACTCAAATAGCTTCTTTTCATCTGATCGGTACTGGTCAACTCAATGCAGGCTACCTCACTTAGCCACACCAGGGTGCCTGTTGGTCACCTCACTGTTAGAACATGGGCACTGTCACACATTCTCAACAACCTCACCTCCTTATTCTAGGTCATGGACTTCAGACCAGTCAACCCACTCTCATCTTCTCCTCTAGTCCCTGTGAACCAAGTCCATAGGTGTCAATGGCCAGATTCAACCTGTCTCTTTATTGCTTCATTTCTCCCACTTCCACTCTACTAGTTGATCCAGGTAGCCACCCAGCAAGCATTTCAACTTGCCCACAGGTTCCTTTTAACATTCAGTTCTAGAGAGGAGAGTTTCTTCGGGGCTTCAGATTTTTTCCCAGCTTCTGACACAAATCACTAATTCAAAATTTTAAAAATCAGAGTTCCTTTTTTCTTCTTTCATTCAAAAGCCCCTTAGGCAATTCTCTTTACAAATGCCCTGAGTACTCCAAAGCCCTGGGTGGGGCTTATCTTTTCAGGGGCTTCTTTGCAGGCATGTCCTACCAATTTAAAGATTCAAATTGATGGCTGAAGGCAAGTATGCTTACAAACTATCTATCTATTCTTCCCAATATTCATTTCTAAAAATCATTATATGAATAACAATAGGCAGAATAAAATGCTATAAACAAAGTAGAATAAGATCTTAAATTAAATTCTTAAAACAGTCAAGTTCAACCCTTATCTAGCTCATCTTAGCCCTTATCTAAACTATTCAATTGATACTAAGTGTGGCTTTAGGCCTCTGACAAAATCAAGCCTGGGCCAGGCTTTCTGTCAGTCATTTTGACTTTCTGTCAGCTATTTTTACCAAGCAGCACAGTCTCTGAGAAATTCAAATGGTGATTTAGCCCCCAGAGCTCAAAATACACATTAATCACATTCATTTTTGCCATTTCAAAGAGGAATAACCAAAAGGCATAAACCAAACAAAATAATCAAAATTTTAACTTCCTGTATTCATTCCAAAAAACAACCCACTAAATAGTGTGCCATATCTGACCTCTGGCTAGCCAAAAATGGAAAACTACTATGAGGCAGAGGTCAAACAAGAGTCCACTCTCAATCTTTATGATTTGCTTCTCTAGTGCTCCACTGCTAAGGTACCCTAATATGTTAGTCTAGGTTGTCTAGAGAAACAACCTCATGGATATTCATACATGTATAAGAAAGAGCTTTATATAAAAAAGAAATTTTATATTGAGAAACATTCTAGTCCAGTCCAGATCAAGTTCATAAGTCTGATAATTAGCCCATAGGTCTGATAACCTATAGATTCCTCTTTAGATTCACACAAGATATACAATGATGGTAAATACAGGAGGATCATAGGTCAGTGGGTGGAAAGTCTTGTGGATCCAGTGGCATTGTAAGCAACTCAACACTGTCAGGTGTTTCCACTTGGCATCTCTGGTTCCCAGGACATGGGGGTCTATCAGCATAATGTCACGTGTCTTATCAGTAGAACATCTCCCAGGGAGTGAGTCTTGTCAGTGCAACGTCTTCAAGAGAATGAACCAAGAGAGAGAGTGTCTCCTGCCTCCAAGGAGGAAAAACAAAAGTTTCCAGAATCCTCCTGAGAAGATCATGCCCACACAGAGGCCTCATTGGTTATATCCTTATTGGCAGATTAGACTCCACTCCTACACTTTTAATCCTCAAATTGACATTGGATTAAGTAATTACCACAGCTAAACTCCTCCCCTTCACTCTTAAAAGTCTCAAGCTGACAACAGATTATCTAACAAACACAATAACTTTCATTATATTGAGGTAATATCCTTCCAGTCCTATATTCCTGAGTGTTTTAATTAGAAATGGGTTTTGAATGTTGTCAAATTGTTTTTCTGTGTCTGTTGATATTATCATGTGATCCTTGTCATTTTTTTCATCTCAATGTGGTAATAATATGAATGGATTTTTGGATGTTGAACCATCCCTGCACCCCTGGTATGAATCCCAAATAGTCGTGATGAATTATTCTTTTTAAATACTTTTATATTCTATTGGCCAAGATTTTATTAAGTATTTTGCATCTCTCCTCATTAGAGATATCAGCCTATAGTTCCCTATTCTTGTCAGATCCTTGCCAATTTTGTTAACAGTGTTTTACTTGTTTCATAGAACGTGTTTGGGAATTACCATCCTTTTATATGTTCTGGAAGAGTTTGTATAGAATTGGTGTGAACTCTTTCCTGGAAGCGTGGTAGAATTTTCCTGTGAAGTCATCTGGGCTGAGGTTTATTTTAGTTGGTAGTTCCTTGATAGCATTATCTATTTCTTTTGCTATGGGTGTGTTCAAGTTCATCACATCTGTATGAGATAATCCAGGGAAAGTTTGATATTCCAGTCATTTGTCCATGTCGTTCAAGTTATTGTATCCCTTGGAGTAAGTACAGTTTTTTCGAATCCTGCTTAATTAGTGTTTTAATTTCACTGCGGTCTTTTGGAATTTCCCGTTTCATCTCTCAACCTGGATATTGATGTCTGTCCCTTCCTGTCTTTTGCTAGGTTTGCCAACTGTTTATTAATTCTGGTAATCCTTTCGAAGAACCAGCTTTTTGCTGAGTTGATTTTCTTCGTTGTTTTGTTTTGTTGTTTTTCTACTCACTTATCTCCTATCTGTTTTTACCATTTCTTCTCTTTTGCTATTAGGATTATTCTGTTGACTCTGTTCCAAGTGCTGGAAGTTTTGTGATAGGGTATCAACATAAGTCTCTCTACCTTCTTCATATGCACACTTGTTGTTGTTAAGCATCCTCCGGTAACAGCCTTTGTTGGACCCCATAGGTTTCGGTATGTTGTATGCTCATTCTCATTGGTTTCTAGAAACTTCCTAATTTCATCTCGATTTGAGCCACTCCTTTTGAAGAAATAAATTTTTCATCCTCCAAGTATTTGCACTTAATTTTTTTTTTTAAAAATCTTTCTTCTGTTGCTTTCCTGCTTTATGGCACAGTGGTCAAAGAAGGAAGTTTAATTAACCTCCATATGTTTGAATTTGCTCAAACATGACTTATGTCCCTGCATGTGGTATATTTTCAATATGTGACATGTGAACTTGAAAAGAATGGGAATTTTTCCTAGTTGTGTGGAGAGCTCTGAATATGTTTATCAGGTTGAGTTGTCTAATTATAAAGTCTATATATCAGTTTAGCTTAGTATAGAAGCCATGTAGTGATCTCTGCCAGTGCTGAAATGTTTATAACACCACTGTATCCTCAAGACTTCCAACCCAATGGCTTGTGATCTTTCTGTATTCTGCATCATTGCATGTATTTAGTGAGCCTGAAGAGGACTTTATAGATTGTTATCAGCCCCGTGGGCTAATATTGGACTTATGGACTTGATTTGAACTGGATGGATTGTTTACTCGATATTCACCTGCTCTTGTATATAAAGTTCTTTCTTATACACATACGAGTGTCTATGAATTTATTTCTCTCATCTACCTGCATTAACACTGGGGATGTGTATTCAGTTAGTAAGCTGGTGGAGAATAGGTCTTTTCAAGGTGTAGGAAGCAGGTTCTAGAGGTTATGATGGTTGGTGTACATGATGTAGATTGTGAAAGTGAAAGTGCAGATCTTTAATTATTTGTGTTTATAAGAGAAGGACCCTTTATAATAGGTTGCTGCACAACCCCTAGTTCTCCTCTCCTTACATACAGCCCCAGTGTAGATATTGACTATTATTGTGGCGTCCCTGTGAGGAAAGTCTTCTAATCAGAAGGTGGTCTGGGTAGGATCTGTGGAATCCCACATTCACTGTCTATCTTGCCAGGGGTGGAGAAGGTTGTCAAGTAAGCCTGGCATTATGACTCCCAATTCATACAGGGAAATGAGCCCTGTATTTTCTTTCTCAGAAGGTAATGCAAAAGTGGTCTAACAACTCTCTGGAGCTAGCTATACCGAGAGTTTGAGTTGTGTCTCTGTCTCCCTGGAGGATGGCTCTCTGTAGAGAAAACTGTGATCTTACTTGGTGTGTTAAAGGAGGGTGTGTGTTGCTGACATAAAGGAACAGGTTCCAGGGGTTATTGTAGTTAGGGTGAATCCACCAGGGTCTCTTGTCAACCCTGCATATTATGCAGTTCTCAGTGGCATGATGTTTTTCTGCCTTATATTCTTACAGGGTGTCAGAGAGGGCGTGAGATTCAGGGCAGGATCTTGATTTGGTGTATGGTCTCGTGAGAACTCTATCCTTCTGATTGATTGAATTATCTTAAGAGAATGTACCTCTGGTGAATTGAAGTCAGAGGGGATGGTGATGGTGGAGGTGGCCAAGTGAGGATGGAGTAATGTGTTCTTTTCCTGTCACCTATGTAAGTAGCCTAGGGGAGTGCAGTATAGCAATATCTTACTCAGCAGGCCGGTGTCTTATGTGGAAGGCTTGTTTTGCTGACATATGATTGTGTGGGCTTTGAACAGTCTTTCAAAGACTCTTTGTTAAGCCCAACCTGGGAAAACCTGGTTTTGGTCAAGCCCGAAGACTTTAAGCTCCTGGTGAAGTTTCCTGCTTTGTTATAATGTAGTTTTGTTAATGAACCAGGTGTGTGCTGGCTTAGGTTAAGAGTTATGAAAGCTTCTGAATGACCATGTTTTTTTAAGGTTGTTTGACTTTTAGTGTTTTTTAGGAGCTTGCAGGATTTCCTGGTATCAGGGCTGTGTTCCCTAGGAAAAGGGGATTAGATTGACCAAGGGTTGGGGCTCACTGAGTCTGAATTCTCCCAGCTTCCCTGCTGGCTCACTCCAGAGAGGGTCCATAGGCTGTGCTTGGGAGATATGCTATCTGCTGAGGATATGTAGCCCAAAGGCGCTCTGACTGTAGAGAGATGCAGAGAAGGCAGTGCTGGGGTGAGCTTTCATGACTTGTTTTTTAAGGCTCTCTTTGGGTCTGGAATTATGACCACCCTTGGACAGCAGTCCAGGGAAATTACAGCACACTGGCAGGTCTTGGATCTCAGGAGCAGGAAGGGGTATCGGACACTATTCCACTGGACTTGGCAAGGACTATGAAAAGACCTCAGGCAGACTTGGGGAACTTAGAGCATCAGAGAAAGTCTTTGAATCCTTCTGTGAGTGAAAATCTTAAGGGGAGGTCTTAATCCCAAACGAGAGGACTCTGGGATTCATTTCCAGCACCCACCTCCCAATCTTGACCCTCTTACCTCAATTTTCTGATCTGACAATGAGAGCACCAGGCAATTGATGCTACCCAGACACCATCTTGAGGCTCCTCTCAAAATGATTCTCGTTAAGCTTCAGTTTTAAGGTTCCAATTGCCTATGCACTGATTAACAGCACCTGGCCATTAATACTTTGTGAGACAATTGCTTCATATACATGGCAGAAGTCCACCGTGCTTGATCATTTCTTCAACAGTAAGTTTTTAACTTGAATGCTATTACTTTATGAGGCTAGTACACATAACCTACAAATATATTTTATAGGAACATACCCAATCAACACGTGAACTTTTGAACCTCATCTTTTAATTAAATAAATGTCTTTATGGGAAGTTGCTGTTTCTAGCCAGCAAGGCTCTTTAGTTAACTATTTTGGTTTTAGTCTATTCGGGTATTTAATTCTATCAGTCTAGGCAATTACCTATGCACTCTGTGTATTTCTGAGAAGCTCAGAATCTCTTTGTGAGCATTTTAATGTGCTCCAGTGTGCATAAGTATGACCCAGCTATAAGCAATGCCACTTTCCTCCTAGCTACCTATAGCTTCAGTGATAAAAATAGACAGGAATGAGGTACTTAGAATGGCGTCATCTGTGTGATGGGCCGAGAAATGATCAATAGCCTCTGGATGTCCTTTGCTTCCCCCCTCCTTTGAATTTCCTCTCCACCACTTTACTGCAGACTTTCATTATCTCTCTGCATTACTGCAAAGCCACTGAAATGGCATCCTTTTAATCTCCCTCCCCCTCTTCAGCCCAGCCTTCACCCTGTTTCTAGATAAATCTGAAAGAATTAGCGCTCCTATTGCATCACTGTCTTGCTCAAAAGCCACAGGAACCTTCCATTGCTGGCTGGGTGTTCTGGTGTTCATGGGTTTTAATAATGTCATCCGAAAATAGTTTTCTGATTATTTCTCTCCTAATCTTTCCTTGCATGTATGTTATGATCCAAATCCATTAAGTTGCTAGTGATATCCCTCATGCCATCACTCCGCTGGGTCTTTCTCCAATGATGACTGTCCACCACGCCTGCCACACAATTTGTCTCCTCTCCCTTGTGGCCCAGTTCATAGAAAAGCATTCATTCTGCAGACACTTGTCGAGCATTCGCCTTGTGCTTGGCACAAAGGATGAAAAGACTTGGCTCTGGCTTCAAGGGACACATCGTGTAATAAGGAAGTTTTCTGAATGTAACTAATCACAAGAATCATTTGTGATTAAAGGATTCATTTGTGTGTGTATATGTGTACACAGAGATGCCTTGGAACCACCTCAGACCTTCCAAGTCTGAATCTTTCATAGAATACTGGGAAGCAGCATCTTTAACAAGTATTTCCTATGATTAAGTGGGTGTTTGGTATGCTGTGACTGGCAGCATATTGTGGCAGGAAATGACCGCAACGCAGTGAATTCAGTACTATAAAAAGCATATTGGTGTGCTTCTTCCATTTGGGCTTTGTTCCTTACCTGCTAGGTGGCCACTCATTTAACTCCAAGTCTTTAAGTCTGCAGACACTATATCTTTTGATAGCCAGGCACCATCAGCTTTCTTCACCACATTTCCTTATGCATCCATTTTGACTTCAGCGATTGTGTCAGTAAGGTGAATGTCATGGAATGCCAGGTTATTAGAACAGAGTGTTCCTGCCTTGATCAGAGGCCCAATGTCCATCTGCTACCTTACTACTTAACATATAAATATATGTACATTGACCTATATCCCTACTGCTATATATTAATATATTTGCACAAAGTATACCTATATTTATATCTCTATAAGTGTATTTTACCTCCTAGTTTCTTCCTCTATTTCCTTTTACTTTCCTCCCATTATCATGTTCAACCTTCATTTGGCTCTCAGTAATTCCTCTCAGCTATATTGCACTTGATCAAACCCCACCAGGCATTCTATACCTTTCTCACCATCGATTTTACATCTTTTGTTGTTCCCTTCTCCCTGAGTTTGTTGGTTCCCCTCTCCTTTCACCCATCTTCCCATCTCCCCTGACCCCCCAGAACCACCAGTCCCATGGTTTTCTCTTTGGGGATGTTTATCTTGCCTATCTTATGAAAAAAAACATGAAGAAGAGGGGGAAAAGAAGATGAAGGAGGGGGAAAGGGGATCTATAAATAGCTCCAGGTCTGTCTCCTGGCCTTTATGAATATTTTCTGATAGCACCTTGACACCTTATGAGGTGTCAAGCCCTGCCCTCTGAACCTGAAGTCTATTTTGGGAATTCCTTGGGAACTTCATTGTCTGTTCCCCTTGCTGCTCTGTTGTGCTTCCTTCATGTTTTGCCCTGGTGCTGGGGATCTGATTCGGCACAATTTCCCCTGGTGCCTCTAGAAGCCACTAGGCCTACATGGAAGAAGCACACCAGTCTGAGTGATCATCAGGTGCCAACGGGATCAGGTATCAGACATCAGAAGACTCAAAACAAACAATCATATCAATGGAAGCAAGGGAGGTCAAAGTGGAGGCCCAAAGCCCATCTGTAGATCATTGATAATTGGATATCCCTTCACAAGGAAGGGACGAGCCAGCCGGAGTGCAGTAAAGCACCAATGAAACTCATAAAATTCTTCCAGTTCTCTAAAGCTTCTTCACCCCACTATCAAGGCCCCAGTTCTACCTTACAAATCTAGCTAGACTGGAACATATACATTGGTATAGATAAGAGCTCTCAACACATGGAATCCAGGACAGACAAACCCTTGAGGAATAATAATGGAAGTAGCGGTACCATGAGGGTAGGGGAAAAGGTGGGGGCCAGGGGTGGGGGAACAGAGAGAAAGAGGGTAAAAAAGAGGAACTGATACCAAGGGCTCACAAAGAAAGAAATTGTTTTGAAAATGATGATGGCAACATATGTACAATTGATGTACGGGTTGTTACAAAAGCTGTAAGAACCCACAATAAAATGATTTGTAAAATAAAAAAATAGTTGATTGATCAATTAATTAATTTTTTAAAGGCTATGGGAAAGGCCAGGTGGTGGCCCTGGAAGGAAGAAATGCTTATGTTGCTCTTGACAGAGAGACAAGGAAAGGTGTTCCAGTTAGAGTGGAGAGTGGACAATTGGGGGGAGGGTTAGGTGTTAAGTAAGTTTACGAAAAGCCCAACATGTGTCACACAGTTTATGCACTGGGCTCTGCACCAAGAGCTCTCCATCTCGCACTGAATCCTAATGGCTCTGTTTTTTAAAGTCCCACTTCTTATTGCGCTTCTTAGTCGTGGAAACTGAATCTGGTTGTGAAGGACACGGGATCTGAAGTCAGGAGGATTTGTGCCTCACTTCCTCCCTCTTCACTTAACAACCGAGTGAGCACACCGGAGGGCGTTTATACTGTTCTTAGTAACAGTTTTTCTGTCGGATCTCTCCTCTTTGCTGCATTCACACAGGATCGCTTCACTTTCCTCTTCAACTTTTTCTTTTGCCAAGTGCTAATTATTTCCCAAGGATTTAAGTTTTATTATAATCCAATAAGATGAGGGGAATTTAAAATGTTTGTGGAAATTCCATTAACTTCGCATTCCAATTTTCCACGAACATTTGGAAGCCCCTGCGTATAAGTTTCCTTTAGGAATTCAAAATAACAACACAGTCAATAAAATGGAAGCTTATATCTCTCTTACATAAAAGTCAACAGGAAAGCAGCCCATCTGTAGAATGACAGAACTGATCCAAAAAGTCCTCAAAGAATCAGTCTTCTATGCTCATCTGTGCATATCCTGCAGCCGCAAGGTCATTTGTATTCCAGCATGACTGCTTTTGTGCTAGCCATCGTCTGTGCATTCCAGCTCGCAGAAAGGAGGAAAAGACAGAGAAACAAGAAGAACGGACTGTTTGAGGATGGCAGCCTTTTGAAGAATGTTTCCTGAGCTGCTGGAAAATACTTTTATTTCCTCATGATCCAGGATGTAGCCACAGACTTAACTAACTACCAAGGGTTAGTAGAATGTTTCCTTTACTGTGTTAAACTAAATGCAAGGATATTCCTCTGGAAGTAAGAATGATTTGGAGAGAGAACAACAGTCAGTGCCACAGCAACCATTTATACTGAATTAAGTAATTTTCACAATGTCAAGGATGCTCCATTAAGTCACAAGACTTAACCTATGGAATTATGAACTAGAACATAACCAAACCAATCTCAAAATAATTTGGCAGTGCTTGGGACTGGAGTATGGAAAAGCAATTGTTGGCTCACACATGGATAAGAGAGGGCTTCAAAAATTTTATGAAAAAAATTAACTATAAACTTTGTAAAATTAGTCTAGATACTATTGAGTTTTAGAGGTATTTTACATTAAATAACCACTCTTTTAAAAAACCATTTTACTGGTATATAATTCACATATCATACAATTGAATAGTTTGATCATATTAAGAAGCATTAGTTGTACAACTAACACTATGATCAATTTTGGAACATTTCCTTCTTCCTTGAACCTATTGTTATGAGTCACCCATACCCCCAGCCCCAAGATTACCCTATATTCCCAAAATACCACTAATCCTGGTAAATGTATGTTTTCATATACAAAAAAACATAAAAATTCTACAACCATAGTGAAGTAAAACATAGAACAAGTTTTAAATCGATCAAAGGGAGGTCAAATGGTAAATGTCCATTTTTAACCTAACCACATCTGTAATAATCCACTTTCCAATGCACTCTGCATGATAGCAAGTCTGCTTACATCCCTGGTCTATGATCAGAGACTTAATCCATATATATCTTCCCTTCATTTTTTTTCAACTGAAACCACTTAAAGTGGGTCAAATAAGAGAGCTCTAGAGGTAAGCTATAAACTATTGACCCAACTGTACCTGCCACAATTGACTTTACAATTGTGATAGGTAGGTGTGTTGTGCCAACCTAGCCAAAGAACATAGGTAGGTTTGTTGTGACAAGATGGCCAGTGGACACATGTGAGATCAATTGAAGGGGAGGGGGGGTTCCTTCAAGCCCTGCTTCACCACATTACTGGAATATATATCTCTTGAGCTGGAGACTGGACTCTGTCATCTGTCTGACTGTGGGTGACCTGCTTTGCTGTTTGCTGCTTGTGGCTGGATAGCCTGAATTGCTCTACAGAGGACTACTCAGTGGCCCTCAAGACTCCAAGGACTGCCAGTCTTCTAGCTGCCTCATGCAAGTGAGTTGCACCGAGCCACTTGTACCATTTCATAGATCAGTTAACTGTTTATTTCTTATGTTAGATATCTTTCTACCTTTATAAATATGTAGAGAGAATTATTAGTGTCCTGGTTTTGTTTGTCTAGAGAACACTGTCTAGCACAACAATGCTCCTTGTCTAATAAGAAGGTAATTCACATCTCTCAACTATGGTCAGAGGGAATTCAGAGAATGTTTAATCCATGTGTGGACCCTGCAAATAGAGTTGGGACTTTCATGGTCATTCATGTTGTTATGACTAGGTGCCGTCAAGTCAGTTCTGACTGAGCATGACACTGTGGACAACAACGTAGAACACTGCCTGGCCCTACTCTATCCTCACCACTGTTCCTGGGATGGAACCCCTTGTTGTTGAGGACCTTCCTCCCTTGCATTGTCCCTCTGCTTGACCAAGCACGATGTCCTTCTCCAGGACTGGTCTCTCCTGACGACATGTCCAAAGTATCTAAGACAAGTCTCGTCATCCTTGCCTCCAAGGAGCACTCCAACCAGACTTCTTCCCAGACAGCTTTGTTTAGCAGTTTGTTCTAGCAGTCCATGGTACATTCGGTGTTCTTCTCTAGAACTGCCATTCAAATTCACCAGTTCTTCTTGGGTCTTCCTTATTCAATGGTCAACTTTCACACACACTTTCTGTTATCCAAAACCTTCTGCAAACTGGGTGTTCACAAGTTAAGCTCTGATCCATTACCTCCTTTGGATTTGGATGTTATTATTTACCATCCTTGCATCACACAGGTTTCTGTACTTCTTCCAGATGGACTTAGTTGATGCCACATTTCGGTGACTGCTTGTTAGAAGACAAACCTTTAAGATCCCAGATGCTATTCTTTCTGATACTTGGGTGCAATCTGATTTTATCACCACACTTAACTATAGCACCAATATCTTCAGTGGTCTCCTCATGAGGGTGAGCATCAAGCAGGGTGATAAATCATCACCTTTCTTCTCTTTTAAGTCAGTCCATGATCTCTGTCAGATCCATGTTCAACACAAAATGCCCTATACCCAAAACTATCACCCTGTATAATGAGTTACCTCAAAAGCGCCACCTCCTGGCTACTATCTACATTGTTTCCCAGAAAGGGCTCCCTTTCCGAACGGAAGAGACGAAATGATTGCATACAATGTAATATTCTGGTGTAAGATGACATACCATCGAGTTGTTTATGGAATCCCAATTTTAAGTGTTCCATGATTTATTTAATTCCCCGCAGACTATGTCTTCTTTGCTTTAATATAGGAAGTCCCTACCCTTTGGATCTCATTTTCCACAGTTATGTCCAGATTTGATAAATACCCCAATTATCTGTTTGCAAGTAAGTCCCAAAGTGCAAACAGTGGGTCTAAAATGAGAGTTTAGCAAATTAGAAATTCATAAGTCCCTTAAGAAATTTCTGGGACATGGGTCATCATGTAAAATTTTAATAACAATACTCTCTAGGCTGTAGTTTCCTAAGTTAATTTGAAAAGATGCTTTTAGGAAGCTGATGCTGGATTTCTAATCTTTTGTTCAAAAATTCTTGCTGAATACTTACTATGTGGCCAGCACTGAACTGGAAATTGGGGAGAAGGCAGTAAATCCAGACTGATATGGTTGATGCCTTGAGGTAAAAGGAAGTGATGGGGTCCAAGAGCTACCTGAACCATTTGTCCCCAGTAGAAGATTCTGACAAGGTAAGGCAGAAAGGGTGTCTTTGTTGTTTTTCTTTCTTCTGGCCTGGGCTCCCCTGAGACTGCCACTGATTGACAGTTGTTGAAAATCCCACTGGAGAGAAAGTGTTTTTTCAAGGAAATTGATAGCTGTGTAAGCGTCCCACTGGTATGAGGACTTGAGTCTAAGCCCCAATTTGCTTCACCCAGGTCTCTGATCAGTTTCAAGGAGGCTAGTCCATGGAACAGCACATCCTAACTGATCAAAATACTCCATTGACCTTGAAAGCACTCATGTTGATGCCATGTCTGTGGAAAACAAATAGAGTATTAGAACAAAATGTTTGCATCAGTGACTCCAAATTGATACAAACTCTGTAGGTTGTCTGTGATGAGAAAACTCTCTAAGGCTCATTGTGTTTGGTGCCTGCAGGGTTTGTGTTATTTTCTGCATTAAAGGATGACAAGCAGCATGTTAATTAAAGAACTGACATGCTTCAATTTACTCTTCTCTTACCACTTGCAATATCCCTTTTTCTCCCCATCCCACCCCCATTCCCACTCCTCCCATTCCCAGAGAAGTGTAAATGAAAGGTTTCGCAGCTTCTTCATGAATCATTTTGAAGCAGATACTGTTCTACTCGTCAACCCCTCTACAGTAAAGTCAAATTGTGTGCCCTGCTATGTTAAATTTCGAGGCTTTTAACATGGGTGGGGAAGAATCATTTGGATAAAGGTTAATGCCTTCTTAATATTTATATACTTGAATCATATTGAAAGTGCATTTTGAGTTTCTGAAATCTTGAATTAATATGACAACGTGCAAAGACTGTGTGGCACCATTTGTAATTCATTAGCACATACTTTACAATATATTAGCATCAAATGTGAACCACTCTGTCATACTTCTGGCAAATCTTTGAATTCTATCCTAGTTTATTCTCTAGAACTTTACGGTTTTGACATGGATGTCCGGAGACAATATCAAGTGATACTTGCAAATCAGAAATAAATTAATTTATTCAGCAACCTGCTAGATAGAATATATTGCCCTGAAAAACATGCTTATACAGCAGCCACCCAACATATGTTTGTCTAGTTATGAGCAGATTTTGAGCACCAATCTGCCATCATGTGAATGAATTGTGACATGATCCTGGTAAATTGGTGACTGCATCTGCTGCAGTGCACCTGGCACTAGGACTCCTCACATGGTGAGTCTGCTGATGATTAATGGTTCCTACAGTTTCCATCATTTTGAAAGCACCTGTATAACCCCACATGCATCCTTAACAGATTCTGGAACAGGTGGAAATCTAACAGTGTCATAGATTTCATAAGTTGTTTCTTTGATGATGATGACAACACCCTCTGGAGCACTGATCTTAATGACCAACTCGCCCAGGAATCAGATAACTACTCTATAACTGACAGAAACATAAGGGTTCAAAGAAAAAATGCAATGACTGCTAAGGTGAATGATAATTGCTAATTTTTATACCTCCAAATATAATTTTGATCCCATACAAAATTTTGGAGTACTTTCTGAGCTTGAGATTGTTTGTAAGAAGCACAGCATAGGAGTCTGTTTCAAAATATTTATACAAACATCTATACTTTCAGTATTTAAGAAGAATCAGAACTACCAGAATTTGAGAAGTAACATAGTTGTCTCATGCTTATTATTAATCTCTGTGACCAAACTGTTTAAAATTGTACCATACTTTTGACCCATTGTGTGGAGTATGAGGGCGTTACAAGCTGGTAACATGACTAACTGCTAATTACAAGGTTCAAGAGTTCACTCAGGTTGCTCAGAGAAAACCTCGGGGTTCTACTTCTGGAAAAGTAGTTATTAAAAATCCTTTGGCATACAGTTCTACTCTCAAATGCATGAGGTTACCCTTGGGTCAGAATTATTTTCACGGTTTGTTGGTTGGTGCATTTGTGTGTTCAAATGTGCACAGATCCTCATATAACAAATCAAGGAGATACTGAATACACGAGCATTATATTATCTTTGTGACTGTTCTGGCTTTCTCCCTTTGAGCAAACTCCTGCTTGCTACCTCATCTGTCCCATACTGTGCCAGAAACTATTCATTTCATTATTTTCCCTATGTGGTAACATCACATAAGTAATAACAAATGATAATTCCTTTGGATATGTCATCCAGAGACGCCAGTTCCTAGAGAAGGGCATCCTGCTTAGTAAAGAAGAGGGTCAATGAAAAAGAGGAAGATTCTGAGTGAGATGGAATGGTACCATGGCTGCGACAATGGGCTGGAACTGGAATGATTGTGAAAATGGGGCAGGACCAGATCATATTCTTTTCTGTTTTACATAGGGTCACTTAGTCAGAATCTGTTCAGCTTCACCTTTAAAGCAACATGGTAATAAACAACTTATTCACTATCAGTTTATCTTACTGTGGAGGTATGCATATTGCTTTGATCATGAAAACTACACCACTAGAATTCCAAATACCAGCAAGGTCACCCACAGTGGCACATTTCCAGTAGAGCTTCCAGACTAAAGTAGACTAGGAAGAAAAACATGACCATTTACTTTAAAAAATAAGCCAATGAAAAACCTTATGAATCCCAAAAGAACACTGTCCAGGTTTGCTTTGGACACAGCAACAGAATAAATTAATCACTAGAAAAGGAAATCGTGTTTGATGAAGGAGAAGACCATCAAGGGCAAAGAGAGCTCCCATTAGATGAGTCCAATAGCCACAGCAAGGTATTTGAGCATTCTAACAGTTGTGAAGGTTGGTGGAGGCTCTAACAATTCTGTGTTCTAGTATATTCATACTCAAGGTCACCCACCATATGTCTCGATAAATAGGTGGCAGTCTTCTATTTCTGTCTATGGCAATAATATGATAGGGTTCAATTGGATGCATTGCTACCAACAGTCCCCTAAATGCCATTTTAAAGTTTTCCTTAAATCTACATGTGGCCAAACTTTCTCATTTTAGACCAGAAGACATAAATGAAATTCCATATAGTGAATCTACTAGCTCTCTTTTATCCCTTCCATCACCCTGCTGCCTGGAACACCAACTCAGTGGCTTGGAATCCATCTCTTGTACTGATATCAGATATGGCCCCCTCTGTGGCTGGAAAAGTCTTTGATCTTTGATAACACTGCCCACTCACGCACCATCCTCACAATCATTCCTATTTTTGAGCCCACTACTGGAGTCACCATATCAATCTAGCTCATTGAGGGTCTTCCTCCTCTTTTGCTGACCCTTTCCCAAGAACAATTTCCTTTCCCAAGGTATGGTCTCTCCTAATAACCTGTTCAAAGTTGAGAGGCAAAGTCTCTCCCTCTTCACATCGAAGGAGCATTCTGGCTATATTTCTTCCAAGATATACTTGATGGTTCTTGTGGCTTCCAAGTTCATGCTTCCAATATTTTTTTACAATAATTCAAATGCATTAATTCTCTAATCTTCCTTGTTGGTTGAACATACCATGGCTTGGGTCGGTTGTACTTTAGCCAGGTGACATCCTTGCTCTTCGGCACCTTATAGTGATCATGTGCAACAAATTTGCCCAACACATTATATCATGTGATGTCCTGTTACTTCCATGAGCATTGCTTATAGTTCCGAGCAAAATTAAACCCTGAAAACCTTGACTTTTAGCCAAACAAACATTGTGATGTTGTAAATTGGTCAAGTTGAGATGATCTTTTTATTATTTTTTTTACATTGAACTGCAACCCATTCTGTAAGTTGTAGGTTTTGCTCTTCATTAAGAAGTAGTTCAAGTAACTTCACTAAGAATTAGCTCCCACTCAACCTGCAAGGCTGTGTGATCTGCATACTTTGTTCATGAGACACCCTTCACACTTGATGCCATGTCCTTCTTAATCTAGTCCGGCTACTCAGATTATTTGATCAACATACAAACTGAAAAGTGACCAATGAATATAGATAGATAGATAGATAGATAGATAGATAGATAGATAGATAGATAGATAGATAGATAGATAGATTTGGAAAAGAATTGTATGAGTCCCCAATAAAATGACTTTTTAAAAATATATATGTTGAAATGATTCAACCCTGACACACTTTTTCTGATTTTGAACCATGCAATATTTCTTTCTTCTAATCTAACAAATGTCTCATGGTACAGAATTTACTTGAGTACAGTTAAGTATTCTGGAAGTCCCATTCTTCACAATGTTTTTGGCTGATGATATTGACCTTTTCCATTGTCATTCCCACAGATATAATCAATTTGATTCCTGTGTATTTTATTTGACGAGATTCACATGCCTACGGTGTTAACCCAGGTTGACTAAAGAAACAAATGCAGATATCTAAAACAAAGAGTTTTATTAAAAAGAGCAATAGAATATTGAGAAAACATCCCAGCCCAGTCAGACCAAGTCCATACGTCCAATATTAACTCATATGTCTAATGCCAGTCTATAAATTCCTTTTCAGACTCACATAACACATACAATGATGCAGAATACAGGAAGATCAGATTTCAGTGAGTGGAAAGTCTTGTGGATCCAGTGGCAGTGGAAGCATTTCAGCACTAGTGTGGGTCTCCATGTGACTCCTCCAGCTCCAGGGTTCTGAGTCCATCAGTGTCGCTCCACATGGCTCGACAAGAGAAATGTCTTGCTGAGAGAGTGTGTGTCCCATCTCCAGGGAGTAAGGAAAGTGTTCCCAGAATCCTCAGGAGAAGACAATGCCCACAGGGAGGCACCATTGTCTATGACTTCATTACAGGCTAGACTCCATGCCTTCGCTCAAGTTGACAGATTATATAACTGCCACGCCTACCAAAACACCCAAACCGTTGTGTGCAGTCTGACTCAGAGCAGTCCAAGACCCCATAGGACTATGTTTGTGGGTTTTCAAGGTTACAAATCTTTACAGGAGCAGAAAACCTCACCTTTCTCTTGAGGAGCAACCAGTGGTCTCAAGTTACCCCGTTCATATCCCACCAAGGCACCAGCACTTTATGTTGTCAAAAACAGACATTGACAATGAAGAAGAGGTGGTTGTGCTTGCAAAATTCTATCGTGGGGTCTCAACACTCATGCCTAACACCAAGGCCATATTTTCCAATGACTGTCTCTTCCTCTTTGTTTCCAATTCTCACGTGACAGTAGCCAATGAGTATCACTGATTGATCAAGTTCAGGCAGGAAAAGTTGGGAGAATTCTTCAATTTCCTCATCATTGCCTTTAGTCATTGTAAGTATGAATAATAACTGTATTAATGACTATTTTCTCCCACAAAGTGGCAGGTGAGTTCGAATCATCAGTGTTCAGGTTAGCAACCAAGCAACCGATGCGCAGGTTGCGCTCAAGCATGGCACCATGGCACCACGAGGGATCCTTCACAGAGGAATCCTTTCCCTTTTTAGACTTTTCCACATCGAATGAACAAGTACCATGTGGATTACTTCATGCTTTGAGGAATTTTACTGATTCATTTTTCTCAAAGTCGTATTCTTTACACAGATAGTCTCTACATAAATATTTTCTAAATAGATCCCAGTGAGTTGGGTCTGACTCATAATAACTCTATGCACAGAAGCATGAAACACTACCCAAATCTGTGCCATCCTCACAATTGTGCCTAACCTTTGCCCATGGTTGCAGCCACCATGTCAATTCATCTCATCCCTTCCTCTTTTTCACTGCCCCTCTGCTTTACCAAGTATGATGTCTATATATGTGTTATGTATAGTCTAAATGGTACTTGGTCTTAATAACTGTATTTTTACCAGACATATTTATATCAGTAATTAACTACCCAATTTTATTCCAGTATACTTTGTCCCTATCTGAGTAATGCTCATAATATTCATTAGATTTTGGACTTCCCTAAGAAAATACTAGACACTGTTACACACACACACTGTGTTTAAACCTCTTCCATAAAAAGGATTTAAAACAAGCCACATCAATATCAATGAAAAAAATCTTATTTCTGAAAACTCAACCAACTCTTCTTCTAGATAAGGGTCAGTGACTTGCCCGATATCACACAACTTTTTCTAACATTTGTCATCCTACCATACTGCTTCTTATCTCAATTTCCAGGCACTGTTTCAATCGCCTCTCCAGAGTTCAGAGTGTGACTCCTCTAGTGCTTTGTTGTCCTGACAATTCATTCCACAAATGAAGAGGTGGGCAAAGGACCTACAGAGAAGTTTCACAGAGGCAGAAATCTGAATGACCAATAAGCATATGAGAAAATGTTTCTAATCATTAGCCATGAGAGAAAGTAAATTAAAACAACAATGAGATACCACCTAACTCCTTCAAAGATAGCCCAACTCAAAAAATCAGAAAGCAACAAGTGTTGGAGGGACTGTGGGGAGACAGGAACTCTTATCCACTGCTTGTAGATCTGTAGATATGTACAGCCACTATGGAAATAGATTTGATAATATCTAAAATAGATGGAAATTGAGCTACCATATGACCCAGCAATCTCCCCTACTGGGTATATACCCAGAAGAGGCAAGAAACAAACCACAGCCAGACATCTGTGCTCCAATGTTCGTTGCAGCACAGTTCACCATTGCAAGGAGTTGGAAACAACCCAAATTTCCATCAACTGATGAGTGGATTAAAAAATTGTGGTACTTATATGCAATGGAGTACTGACTGCGCATCAGTGAAAAAGCAGTGATGAACACGTGAAGCTCATTGCCGCATGGGAAGAATTGGAGAAAATTACTCTAAGTGAAGTAAACCAAGCACAAAAGGACAGGTACGATATGAGTCTGTTGATGTAAGCTTTAAAAAAAAATGTAAAAGGGGCATAGGGGGAAAGCTACTGTATACAGAACATTCCTACAGGAAGGCAGGTAGTATGTCAGGAGCCAGACCAAAATCAGCGCTAAATATGGTAGCCAACTGAGGGGGGTGGGGAGAAGATGGTGATGTGTAGAGGGGGAATGGGGTACTAACCCATCCAAGGGGAGTGTATTGTTTATAGCTCCACAGGAAAAGAGGGACTAAACTTAAACCCAGTATTCCAGAATGTGAATGCAGCGTGAGGGCATGGAGCGGGGAGCCAGAGCAGGTGTTTGAGGGCCCAACCACAATCCCAACTACATGGACAGCCACCTCTCCCCCCAGAGGAGTTTGCTTTGGAGTTCAGCATTGAAGTTGCAGCTTGCGTAATGGGACATGCCTGGCCAGAGGACATGAGAACAAATGGAGGAGGAGGAAGAGAGAGTGAAGTGCATCCCGGCCCACCCGAGTCTTGAGAGCAATATCTCTACCCAGAACAGCCAATGCACAGAGAGTAACATTTGGACAGCCCCACTAGGAAACATGGCATCCCTCGCTGACCCAAGACCCTATGGGAACAACAATGGAGAAGCAGGGTCGGGATTGAACCTGTCTGACCCCACCACACCATGGCAAAACACAATGGGTGTACAGTAGAGCAGCAGGGGAAGCAGAGAATGGACTTCTCTGGGGAGTGCCAAGGATATGCTTTGGGGCCAGGATGTGGCACCCCATCAGACTCAATCGGAGGACCCTCCTGGAGGTCAATAAACAGACCTTGAATTATTTACAAGTTTTTATTTTGTTATTATTGTTTATACACACACACGGACATTGGGTTTTTTATTGTAGTCATCATTGTGTTTTCTTTGGTCACTTCATCCTAGGAGCCTTTTTGGGGGGTACATAGTGTTATTTCTGCAAATCTATCTAGATAAGGTAGGCTGGATGAATAGTCTGGAGGAGAAAACAATGGGACTGATAGTTCTGGAGGGACACAAAAGGACACAAAAAGGAGAAAAATGTAGAACAGAATTTTAACTCTTCATGACCTCTCTCTCAGTTTTCTGTAGCCAAGAGGGGCTGGATGCACTCCTAAGCGCATGCCCTGAGAACATCTTTAAGCAAAAATATCCCATAAACTCTCCCTAGAAACCAAACAGTGGTTTAAATAATTTAGTGGAAAATGTCTGCCTTGAGCATTATGCTTTAGTAAGGATGATCTATATGAAATCAAAGTGATAATAACTACTTGAAAATTAGATAGAAACCTTAAGGGGAAAAGTTAGTTTATTTTAATGTAGGAAAAACAAACCAAAAAGAAAGATAATAATTGTTGGTGTTGCAACTAAGTAATTTTCATTTCAACTTGAAGATATAAAAGTGTAGGGGTAAAGTCTAGTCTGTTAATCAGATCATGACCTAATGGTATCACCTGGAGGGATGGTCTTCTATAAGCAGGATCCTGGTGACTTCTCTTTCTCTCTGCTTCATCCTTCTATTGAAGAGTCACTCTGGGAGTTTCTAGTCCTGTGATGCCACCATCATCAGTGGTTCCACAAAACTTTATATCTAGAAACCTGTGATCTTCTTGCATTCTGCATCATTGCATGTGTCTGCATGCATCTTACAAGGGAGCTATGGACTAGTATCAGACTTATGAGCTAAAATGGGACTTATGGACTTGATCTAGACTCATCTGGGATGTTTTCTTAATATACAATTACTTCTTGATATAAAGATCTCTCTTATACATATGAGTGTCACTAAATTTGTTTCTCTAATCCACCCAGTCTAACAGCGACAAGAATGAGATCAATGTCACAAAAGGGGACATATAGAAACAGCTAAATTGGTCTATTTTGCTATGTATCTTCTCAGAAACAATGGTAAATATATTTTTAAAATATGTTCTTGCTTTTGCTCAAGTCCAGGAGCCCAAGTCCAGACTGAGAGATGTTTGAGAATTTTTTAAGACCAATAATGGCAAATAATAACTATATAAACTCATGTTCCTGCACATTCCCAAAAATAGATATTGGAAAGCAGTGTGAATCTGTTTTCAGGCTCTGGAGGGTAAGAGAGCTGTTAGAATTTAGTGATATTTCCCATGGGCAAATAAAGGAAAGATCCTTTGTACTACAGTCCTGGATTCTGCAAGCACTTGAAAAACAGTTGTCAGAAAAATGCTGTTGCCCTTCAACCAGCTACTGCAAATCAGAGTTCAACCAGAAAAGCAGAGCCACAGTGAGCATTATAGGATTTTTTTTTAAGTAGAAAATAGATTTACACAATTGTAAGATGAGCTAAGGATGTAAAGTTCAACAAGAGGAGCTTAGGAATCAGAGAAATATCAATAACTAGTTCCCCTGAAGCATTACCACAGGTGGCTAGGTCACAATTTTCTCAGCTTAACATTTGGTAAACCTACAGGGACTGTTGACACAAGTAGGCTGTTGGGGGAAAAATACTGAACAATAGGGGTTAGATCCATGAAGAAGAGCAAGGATAAATTGAAATCTTCTAGCACTTTTCTGGTGTCTTTAAAAAAATCCTGCCATTAAGTCAATCCCACCTCGTAGTGACCTTAAAGAAGAGGGTAGAACTACCCTTGTCATTTCTGAGACGGTTATTCCTTAGGGATGTATAGAGCGTCATCTTGCTCCCAAGGAAGAGCTGATGGTTCCAACTGTTAATCTTGTAGTTAGCAGCCCACCTTGTTGTAACCTTCTGAGGGGTGCAAAAGGTAAATTTGTTCAGCTTCTGGCCCAAAATGTTGGGTTTTAGCACACCCAGGGGTGCCTACCGATAAAGACCTGTCAATATTTCCCCTGAATCAGTCATTGAAACCTCAATGTAGCTACAGTTATGAAAACTTACTGGTTATAACCAACACCTTGAAGAATTAATAGTTGGGTTTGGAGGCTGGGGAGGACGGTCTCAGTGAATAGCAAGTTTAATTGGCATGATTTAGACGACAAAGACAACATTCATCTTACTTCGGTGACTAATGACTAGATTTTTCCTTGTTCATAGAAAAGAAGAATGAAGAAAATCAAAGATGCGGAGGAACAATTAGCCCAATGTGCTAATGGGCAATGCAAATATAGATTAGAAGAACTAGATGGTGATCACAAGGTGCTCTGTCTGGGATCACATGAGAAGGTCTTGAATAGAGTGGAGAAAAATGTGTAACAAAATTCAATAGTGGGCTGAGCCCTGCTGGCGTAGTGGTTGAGTGCGGGACAGTGGTCCATTGACTTGGCGGTTCAAATCCAGCAGCAGCTCTCCTGGAGCAAGGCTGGGTCTCCTACTCCCACCAGATAGCAGTGATGTCACCCCCCCCAAAAAAAAAAATTCAATAGCATATGAACACCAGGCTTTCTTGTCAGATAGACACTGGTAAAACCTCAAGACCATGGCCCTTAGTCACTCTTCCTGTCTGGAACTGAATCACTCAGACTCAACTTTCAGCCAAACAGCACATGTGTCATCTGTGCACAGCTGAAGTCTTTTTGGGTTAATGGGTTACACATTGGGCTGCTAACAACAGTAAGGTAAACAGTTTGAAACCACCAAATGCTGTGTCAGAGAAAAAGGAGGCTTTCTACTCCCGTAAAGAGTTACAGTCTTAGGACTGAGCCCTGGTGGCGTATTGGTTGAGTGTGGGGACTGTGGCCCACTGCCTTGGTGGTTCAAATCCAGCAGTAGTTCTCCAGCAGCAAGGCTAGGCCTCCTACTCCCACCAGAGGGCAGTGATGCCCCCCCAAAATTTTTTTAAATAATTTAAAAAAAGAATCACAGTCTCAGAAATCCACAGGGGCAGTTCTACTCTGTTCTATAGGGTTATGAGTCAGAATCAATTTGATGGAGGTGAGCAACTTTGTGATATAGAAATAATAACACTAAGGGGATATGAACAACTTAGAATCTCCAACCATTTGGGATTTCCTTTAAAGGAAAAAAACTGACATTTTTCTAAAGATAAAGTTCAAAAGGGCAAGGAAAGAAGGAATAATGAAAAGATGAAACAAAGGGGAAAGTGCATAATGATACAATATGTGTGTGAATTGTTGATTGGAAAACTGATCTGCTCTGTAACTCTTCACCCAAATCACAATAAGCTGTTTCTAAAAAAACAAACAAACAAAAAAACTATGTATCACAAATGCAAGACCATCATGAGTTGGAGTCAACTCCAGGACAGCTGGTTTGACTTTTGTTTTGGTATCTTTCCTTCTTAGTACTTTCGATCATGAGCGGTCAGGACCGCTGCTTTACATTCACCTTTCAAACCTCTCTGAGAGATCATTAGGGAAAGCACTGCTGTTTCACTGGGTTGTATCATTTTTTCCCTTGGATTGACCGCTTTTCCCGGAGAACAACAAACCCCAGACTCATAGCCATTGAGCCAACTCTGCTCACAGTGACCGTGTAGGATAAGGCAGGACTATCCCTGTGGGTTTCTGAGACTGTAACTCTTAATGGGAATAGAAAGACCTGCCTTTCTCCCAGAGCAGAGTCTTTCAGTAAATTGTATTACCAACCTCCCGAGTAATGGAGGAGGTTGTTCAGAATAGAAACTTTCAGTTTCTTTATTTGGGGTGTGATAGTGTGGTAGTTAGGTTTGTTCTACCAATATGGCCAATAGGAACATGTGGGGTTAATCACGTCATAGTTTGATTGGAGGGCAAAAAGATAAATGACTCTGCAAGGCCCTGACCCCCACCCCATCTCTCTTGCTCTTTGGTGATAGGATCAGCATGCTGCCCCCTTAGCTAGCTCTCTGCCTCAACCTGTGTGGTACATCACCTGTGGGCCAAGCTATCTCATGGATCATGAAGCATGTCGATCTTGAGGCTTCTTTGAGACCTACTCTACCACACTGCTGGTGTGCACATCACCTGAGCCTGAGGCTGGTGGGTCCTGCCGCCTGCATGGCTTGAGTTTGAGATCCCATCCAGGCCTGCTTCACTAAGATCCTGTGCTACTGGCTGTTGCTCACCCACCCTGCTGTCTTCTGCCTTCAGGAAGACTCTACCTGCCTTGCCTGAGGAAGAACTTCACTGTCACTTTTCCCTGATCTTGGACCCAGCAGTCCATGTGAGGTGAAGGACTTCTAGTATATTGACTGTTGCCCAAAAGTGAGTTAAACTGAGCCCTCTGTACTGCTGTGTGGACTAATTAGCTGTTATATTCCTTCTCGCTGTATAATATATTATATATATATATATATATATATATATATATATATATATATATATATATATAATCTTAAGTGCCCTGGTGTTGTTTCTCTAGAGCACTGTGCCTAACACAGATACTCTCATCCTCATCTTAGCTAAAACCCAAGTTCCAAAGTGCTTCTCTTTGTCATCTCAAGAGAGTACACTTTTAGTTTTCTACTAGATTCAGGAAGAGCGGTTGCACAGTGAGTGGGCCTGGGGAGAGGATCTGGGGAGAAAACTTCACCTATGTAGACTATCTAGCCTTCTTGTATTCTTCCATAACTGTGTTCCCTACATTTTCAAGTATCAAATGGCTTCTGTTCCCTAGTTCTTTTTTTAACTTCCTTATCTTGAATTGACATGTGTCTGAATTTTCACCCTCTGGGTTTAGAATTTAGCCTTCTTTTATTTGTGGATTAGTTCTCACTCAACCAACAGCTTTCCAGTTGCCAAATCCCTATTCATTCTGTGTGTGTGTGTGCATGCATGTGCACATGTATTTAATTTTCTAACAATATTATAGTGAAGTTTATGAGGAGAGAGTAAGTAAAACTAAAAGCCTATCGTTGAGTCAATTTCAAGTCATGTCAACCCTATAGGACAGGCTAGAACTGCCTTGTAGGGTTTCCAGGACCATAAATCAGGGAAGCAGACAACCACATCTTTTTCCTATAGAGTCAGTGGTAGATTCAAAGGACTAACCTTTTTGACTAGAAGCTGAGGAGTACCTTTAAAGTGAGTAATTTGTATTCCATTCTGCCATGTTTCCATTTAAATCAGAAATCCCTTTTTATAGGAATGGGGACAGACAAGAAAAGAGGGAGGGAGAAGACTAAGGTCCTGGGGGGAACAGGGCATTAATCCATCATGGGAGGTTACTATTGATGTCTCCACCAGAAAGAGAGCAAGGGACCAGACCTCAACCCAGTATGCCAAGCCTTGAAGACAACATACTGGCATGAAGCAGTGAATTAACTGAGAGGTCTGAGGAGGCAGGCTCTGTTTCAGTTACCTCAACCCCACCTCCCCAGAAGAATGCACTAGAGAGGACAGCACTGAACATACAACCCAGGAAGTATGGCAGGTCTGCCCAGATCACATATAAGCAAACTAAGAGGTAAAGAGAGAGAGAGAGACCAGCATCCTGGCCCACCAAGCATTGAGGTTGACATTCCTGCTCAGAGCAGCCAATGCACAAAGAGAACCATAGGGAAAGCCTCAACACAAGACATGACATCCACTTACTGACCCAAAGTTCTATGGGGGTGGGGGGGTTAGCACCAGAGAGACAGTGCGGGAATTGTGACACACACACACACACACACACATCAGGGTGTAACACAAAGGGAGTGCAACAGAGCAGCAAGGGGAACAAGGCAACAAAGTTCCCAAGGAATTCTGAAAATAGACTTAAGGCTTGAGGCCAGGATTTGGCACTACATTGGACCCAATCAGAAAACATTCATAAGGGTCAGCAGACAGACCTAGAACTATTCATTGGCTATTTGTTCATTTGTATTTTTTCATGTCTATCTATATAAGACGGGCACGATAACAGTCCTTAGGAGAAAACAATGGGACGAACAGTTCCAGGGGAATAGGAGACAAGAGGTGCAGAAAAGGGAGAAGGAAACAACAAGAGATCCAAAGTTGATGGTGAGGAGAGCATAGAATGCCTGGTGGGATTTTATCAAGTGCAATGTAGCCAAAAGTACAAAGCGCTAAATGAAGGTCGAACATGATAGTGAGACAAGAGGAAAGTAAAAGGAAATAGAGAAAAGCTCTAGAAGGCAAAAGACATTTACAGAGGTATAAACATAGGCATGTATATATGTAAATATATTAATATATAACAATAGGAATATAGGTCTATAGATACATTTATAAGGTTAGTATTAAAGTAGCAGATATACATGGCCTCTATTCAAGCACTCCCTCAATGCAAGAACACTTTGTTCTAATAACCTGGAATTCTGTGATGCTCACCTTCTTGACACAATTGCTGAAGACAAAATCGATGCATAAAGTAATATAGTGAAGAAAACTGATGGTGCCCAGCTGTTACAGGTTATAGCATCTGTGCTCTTAAAACTTGAAGTTAGACAAGCAACCATCTAGCAGGGAAGCAACAAAACTTACTTGGTGGAAGATGCACACCACCAAGTTATTGATTGGATCAGGTATCAGGCATCAGAAGATCCGAAACAACCATTTCGATACAAATGATGGGGGTCAGAATGAAGAATAGCCAAAACCCATCTGTAGACAATTGGACATCCCCTCACAGAAGGGTCACAAGGAACAGAGAAGTCAGCTAGGGTGCAGTATAGCACCAATGAAACACACAACATTCCTCTAGTTCTTTAATGCTCCCTTGCCCTACCTCCCCACTATCCTGACCCCAGTTCTAACTTAAATCTTGCTAGACCAGAGCATGTACACAGCTACAGATAAGCATTCTCAAAACACAGAATCCAGGACAGATAAATCCCTTAGGACCGATATTGAGAGTAGCAATACCATGAGGGTAGGAGGAAGGAAGGGGGGAAGGGGGAGAAAGGGGAAAGTGATTGCAGTGTTAGACCTACAACTCACCTCCCCAAGGGGATGAACAACAGAAAAGTGAATAAAGGGAGACAGTGGATGATGTGAAATATGAAATTTAAAATAATTTACGAAGCATCAAGGGTTCACAAAGGTGGAAGGGTGGGGGGATTGTGGTAGTTACATAATCTCCTCTCAACTTGAGAAGGGGTGGAGTCTAGTCTGTCAACCAGGTTGCAGCTTGATGTCCTCCTTTGGAGTCGCTACGGAGATATATAGCTCACTAGAGGGCAGAAACATACTCTCTCTGCTTTGTGTTCTTGCTGACAAGTCACTTGAAGACACATTGATGGGGTCAGAGTCCTGGAACTAAAGGAGTCACGGTGAGACCTACAACAGTGCTGAGACTCACCTAATGGACATATGGGCTAATATCGGACTTATGGACTTGATCTGGACTGGGCTGAGATTTTTTCATAATATACACTTGTTCTTTGAAATAAAATTCCTTCGTACACACAGGAGTGTCACTGGATTTGTTTCTCTACTCCATCCAGACTAACACAGGAAGGGAGGGGGAGATAGGAGCTGACACCAAGGGATCAAGCAGAAATGTTTTTGGAAACGATGATGACAACATATATACAAATGTACTTGTTACAGTTGATCTATGAATTGTTGTAAGAGCCCCTAATAAATTGATTTAGTAAAAAGTAAAAAAGAAATCCTTTTCCATTCAAATCTTGTCAATATTTAACCTATAGTACAACAAATATACTTCAAATTTTGCCTCTAACATGATAGATTGTATCTGTGTTCATAATTCAGATTTTAGTTTTCTTATTGCACAATTGGTCATCCTGAGAGATGAGGAAGATGGCCTCATTTCCATGCTATTCCAAAGTCCATTCAATGTTTTTAGCTGCAAGTTAAGGCTCTTCCAAATATTTTCAATTACCATCTTCTAATTATGTGAGCAGCACATGCTTATTTCAGAAAGTTTGGAAAGTGCAGAAAAGCACAGAAAGAATATTAAAAAGATCACTCATTATTCCATCTCTTTTTCCAAGTAATATTAAAACTCACTGTTGTTCTCTTCAATCTCATCAGTCCCATTTCCAACAACTTACTATTCATATATATGGAAATATCATCAATATTTTGTTTTGTGTCTTCTAGAGAATTTTTTGCTTACATTTATATATACAAAAATTTTTAATATAGGAGCAAACTATACATACACATTTTTTTTGGAGGGGCATCACTGCTCTCTGGTGGTGGGAGTAGGAGGCCCAGCCCCACTGCTGGAATTGAACCTCCATACCAGTGGGCCACAGTCCCGCGCACAACCACTACGCCACCAGGGCTCAGCCCCTACATACACATTTTAAAGCTTTTTTCTTTTTTCATTTAATTTAATTAAACTCATTTCATTTAATGATATAGCAACATTTTTCTTGAATTTCTACAATGAATAGTATTTATGACTTCCTCATTCTTTTTCACAGATATGGTGGTGGTATAAGAACACATCCATAAAATAAAATAAGATTCTTTGATTGGAAAGAGAATAATTAATTACAGGTATAACTAAGCTAAAATCTTTTGACCTCCCTTTTGATCCAATTTTTATTTTAAATCATTTTATTGGGGACTCGAACAACTCTTATCACAATCCATCCATTGTGTCAGGCACATTTGTACATTTGTTGTTATCATCATCCTCATAACATTTTCTTTCTACTTGAGCCCTTAGAATCAGCTTCTCATTTTCCCCTCCCCCACCCTTCCTCCCTTACAAAGCCTTGATAATTTAAAATTTATTTTTATTTTGTCATGTCTTACACTGTCCGATGTCTTGCTTCACTCATTTTTCCTGTTGTCCATCCCCCAGGGAGGAGATTATATGTAGATCATTGTGTTTGGATCCCTCTTTCTCCCCCCACCTTTCTCTTACCCTACTGGTATCACTATTCTTATTATTGGTCCTGAAGGGTTTATCTGTCCTGGATTCCCTGTGTTTCCAGCTGTCATCTGTACCAGTGTACAACCTCTGGTCTAGCCGGATTTGTAAGATAGAATTGGGGTCATGATAGCGGAGGGAAGAAAGCATTAAAGAGCTAGAGGAAAGCTGTGTGTTTCATCGGTGCTATAATGTACCCTGACTGGCTCATCTCCTCCCTGTGACCCTCTGTAATTGGATATGCAATTGTCTATAGATGGACTTTGGGTCTCCACTCCACACTCCCCCTCATTCACAATGATATGATATTTTGTTCTTTGATGCCTGATAACCTGACCCTATCAACATCTCATGGTCACATAGGCTGGTGTGCTTCTTCCATGTGGACTTTGTTGCTTTTCAGCTAGATGGCCACTTGTTTGTCTTCAAGCCTTTAAGATCCCAGACACTACATCTTTTGAAAGCCAGGCACCATCAGCATTTACATTTGCTTATGCATCCCTTTTGTCTTCAGCGATTGTGTCAGAAAGGTGAGCATCGTGGAATGCCAGGTTAATAGAACAAGGTGTTCTTGTCTTGAGGGAGTAGTTGAGTAGAGACCCAATATCCATCTGCTACATTAATACTAAACCTATAAATATATGTATATAAATCTATTTCCCTTTTGTCATCTATGAATATATTTACATATGTACATGCCTGTATTTAGACCTCTATAAATGCCCTTTGCTTACTAATTCTTTTCTTTATTTCCTTTCACTTTCCTCTTGTACCACTATCAGGTTCAGCCTTCATTTGGGTTTCAGTAATTCCTCTTGCTTACATTGCCCTTGATCATGCCTTACCAACCCTCCTACACCTTCCTTGCCATCTAGTCTTTTGATCCATTTTAAAGTTGTTCTAGCTTTTAATATTTTCTGTTCTCTTTCCAACTGAGGTTTTTCTCCATTTAATTTTCTTTTTTATTTTTTATTAACTTTTTTGATGCTTTATTTTATATTTCTCTATGCCTTTCCGCTTATGAAATCCAGGATGAAAAAAAATCCAGGATGAATAAATCTATAAAGGTAAGAAGAACTGGATTAATGATTCCTTGGGGATATAGCAGGAGATAATAAAAAGGAGCACAAGAAAAAGAAGATGTTCTAAAATTGATTATAGTAGTGATTGTACAATACTTTTTGATATGACTGAACTATTGACCTATCTGGTATTTGGTTTATGTCCCAATAAAACTGTTTATTAAAAAAATAAGAAGATTCTCTGAGTCCCCTTCAGCAACAGGTAGAGCCTGATCCACTCTTCCAGTGAATGAACTAAACTCAGTACCTCACTGGTAATAAATAGAATAAAGCAGATGATGTATGTGACTTCTGAGGCTAGATCATAAAAAGCATTGGAGGAGGTGATGTCAAGATGGCATCCAGGTATAATCACCTGCCCAGTGCTTCTATTGTGAGCAGAAAATTAAGAGGGAGGAAGGCCAATTCCAGGAGGCTGGGTGCTAAAAATAGCTTCAGTGTAAGAAGGTCCAGTTCAGACCTCCCCCTTTGATTTTCTCCCATGAAGCGAGTTGAGAATGCACTGAAATGCTCTAAGTTCACTGCATCTGCCTGTGTGCTCCGCTAACTCCTGGCCAGGTCCAGAAGGGGAGCATCTGCCACAGCTTCCAATGCCCTAGTCCTGAAGGAAGCAGTAATGTCCCCAGACGGTTGTCTGAAAGTATTCATAATCCCAGACTCACAGAGACCCTCCGTATGCTAGCCACAAGATCTCACACAAGAGTTCCCTGCACTGCTAGCAGTCTAGGACTTTGCAATCCCCCTTCTCAACCAGGAAGAGAGATTGACTACATTAGCAATTCCCTTCGCACTTCTCCCAACTCCATACCTGACAGTGTGGGTAATGATAGATAATTAGACAATAATTTGCAGCAATTGAAGAGCCACTTGGATATTTACCTGTGACAGAACCTAATCCCACAAAGTACAACCAGCAGCGCAGACAGCATAGAACCAGAGGGACATAGGAGGGAAGCCGGGGACAAATTCAGATCCAGTCAGCCCCAAACCCACTCTACACTGGTCCTCCTCCCCTGGGGGACAACAGGGCACAGCCCCAAGGCACCTCACAAACCCATTATATAAAGGGGGATTTTTTTTCTTTGTAAAAATGTTCTAAATTCTAGGCTGTGGTCCTTTGTGTAACTCTGAAAGTAAACCTGCAGACCTCTGTCCATTAGCATCCATTAAGAAAACAAAACAGCCATTGTTAGTTTCCTGAGCACAGCCTAAGGCTTTTAACATAACAAAGTGAGATAAACCAACATGCCCAATCTGTTTTTGAAAGACTGCAAACTGTGGCCTGACAGCACAGAGTAAACCCATGCCTAAGCTGCAGGCATGCCCCAGCTAGGCAAGGAGCAAACTCACAGTCACCAGTAGCAACCCAAATTCTGAGGCCCCCCCACAACACTGTTGGTCACTGAGTGTCTGTGACACCCCACCTAAAGTGCAGTCCAACCTACCACCATAGTAGACCACAGACAGTCCTCAAAGACATTCTTTCCAGTTACACAGAAAACAGCTCAGGATCCCTTTGTCTCCCAGAAATATAGCACGCAGTTCTTCCAAAATGACATGCAAACAGACACACCACAACACCTTCAACAAGAAATACAGAACACAACAACCAGGATAACAAAGCTCATAGAAGAATCAGTCATGGATCTATCACAAAAAGAAATCATCAGAAGACTGCTTAGAGTGACACAGGATGTGTTAGCATGGGTAGGCTAGTGAAACATTCATAGACACTCATCTGTGTGTAAGTAAAAGCTTTATATACAACAGCAATTGAATATTGAGAAAACATCCCAGCCCACTCCACATCAAGTCCATAAGTCCAATATTAGGCCATGTGTCCAATACTATAAAATCCTCTTCAGACTCATCCAACACATGAAATGATGCCAATGCAGGAAGATCACAGGCCAGGGGGTGGAAAATCTTATGGATCCAGTGGTGGTGAAATCATTTTAACGCAGGCAGGGGTCTCCTTGTGACTCCTTCAGCTCCAGGGTTCTAGCACAGTTTCATGTGTCTTCTCAACAGAAATGTCTCACAGGGAATGAGACTGTGTCCCACCACCAGCGAGCTATTTATCTCCTAAGTGCTTCCAAATGAGTTCATCAACCTGAGACTTGATTGACAGGAGATGAAGTCCACGAGGGAGATAAAGCAACAATAAAGGGAATGATGTCCACACACCAAAGGGAAATACAAGAGCTAATGAATGAGATAACAGAAGCAAAACACAAGATTATGGATCTCACAATAGATTAAAAGAGGTAGAGAATAATATCAACAACCTCGAGGACAATCAGGTAGACTTCATCAAATGGGAAAAAAATCAAACAAGATAAACAAAGAGGCAGAAGAAAACCTGAGATCTATGACAAATGCTATGAAGAGAACCCATATTCAGACACTACACATGATCTTAGCCAAAAGGCCAAGAAGCAATCCAATAGTCAAGTAATTGGTTTACCAGAACAAGGCACAATGAAGAAGTCAACAACTAAATTAGGGAGGGGATTTCTGGAAGCAATCTCCCCCACTTTAATGAATGCCACTCATAGAGGAAGCAGAGAGTACACCAATTAGACTCAACCCCAAGAAGAACTCACCTAGGTATATATAGTTAAATTATCCAACTTTGAGTAAAAAGAAAACATTTTAAAAGCAACAAGAGAAAAAAAGGCAGTCATATAAATGGTATTCAGGTAACAATATGATTAGACCTATCACAGAAACCAAGAAGCAGAAAAGGTGGAGTAAAATTTTCTGAGCGCTGAAAGAAAAAAAAAAAAAAACACCTGCACATGTATCCTCTACCCTTCCAAACTATCTGTTAATATAGATGCCTAGGTCAGAGTATTCCAGGACAAGGAATAAGCCATAAGACACCCAACCCTGAAGAAAATCCTTGAAGACTCCCTATGGTCAGAAAACCAACATCCACCAAACACAAGCAGGAGAGCATCATATAGCCCAACTCCACCAAGAAGCCAATGTGCCAATAACAATTACCTAGACGACATGGCCTCAGAGAGAAAATGAGGCAAGAACGAAGCCCCACCCCACTCAAATTCTGCACAATGATATGAAGGAAGACTGGCAAACGACCAACACAAAAGGTACAAAATGACAGCAATCAATCCACAGATTGTGATAAAAACTCTGAATATCAATGACTGCAATTCAGCTATTTAAAGATAAGGCTAGCAGACTGGCTCAGAAAACACAACCCATCAATCTGATGCCTGCGAGAGATACATCTTAAGCTCACAATGATAGACCGAGAATAAAAGACTGGAAATATGCTAGGCAAATGTCAACTTAAAAAAAGCTGGGGCTGCAATCCTAATCTCTGACAAAATTGACCTTGAAGTGGAAAACATAACAAGAGACATTGAAACATATTTTATGATGATCAGTAGACCAGGAACCAGTGAGCATAATAAATGTATATGTGCAAAAAATTCACATTCTTTTTTGTTTTTGTTTTTGTTTTTGTTTTTTTTGGGGGGGGGTTGGCATCACTGCCTGCTGGTGATGGGAGTAGGAGACCCAGCCTTGCTCCTGGAGAGCTGCTGTTGGATTTGAACCGCCAACCCAGTGGGCCACAGCCCAACGCACAACCACTATGCCTCTAGGGCTCAGCAAAAATTCACATTGTTTTAAAATGCATATCTTGTTTTTGAAAATAGACGACATGCTGGGGTACAAGTTGAGACTGAGTAAATTCAAACACATAGAGATTATGTGGATGCCCTTCTTAGAGTCCCACGCCATCAAACTGAAGATCAGCAAAAGGAGAAAACCAATGGAAAACAATTGGAGGATGAATAATGATCTTCTGAGACACAAATGGGTACTGGTCCACATTAGAGAGGAGTTTAGAAAGTATCTAAAAACTAATGAGAATGAAAATACAATGTATCAAATCTATGGAATACTGCAAAAGGAGTTGTCAGAGGTAGCTTGATAGCAATAAGTGCATATATGAAAAAAGAAGAGACTTATGACTGTTACACTATCACAAAACCTCCACAACTAGAACAGAGTCAATAGAACAACCCCTTCCATAGCAAAAGAAAAGAAATAATGAAAATCAAGGCAGAGTTAAATGAGTGGGAAGACAAGAAATCAATGCAAAAAATCTACACAGCAAAAAAGCTGGTTCTTTGAAAAGATCAACAGAATCCACAGACCACTGGCAAGTCTAAACAAGAGAAGAAGGAGCAAACATAAATAGCCATGATAAGGGGGTGAAACAGGAGAAATCACAATGGACCCCAATGTGATTAAAAAGACACTCATAAAATATTATTAAAGTCTGTATTCTTATGAATTCCGCAATGTGGAAGACATGGACAAATACATGGCAATTAAAAAAAAAAAAACTGGGGTTGCAATCTGAATGTCCCATAAAATTGACCTCAAAGTGTTAAACGAAACAAGAGACATCTGTCTGATAGGGTCACTATGAGGCAGCATAGGCACAATGGCATTGGGTTTGGTTTGGTTTTGGTTTCCAGGAGCATTGCTTTTGGAAACGACTAAAGTTACATCCTTGACAACATCAGTCTTTTTCCTTGTTTATCTCAATGCTGTCTATGAGTTCAATTGTGAGGGTTGCAGATTTCTTTACACTGATGGCAATTCACACTGAAGGCTACAGCCTCATTTTTATCAACTAATGCTTCAAGTCTTCTTCGTTTTCACAAAGTGAGAAGGTATCATCTGCATAATGGAGGTAGCTAATAAACCGTGGTAGTTACCTACTTTGTTGTCAATTTTACACTTAAGAGTGAAGGGGTAGAGTTTAACCTATCAGGTCGCAGCTTGATGACCTCCTTTGGAAACGCTAAGGAGATAAATAGCTTGCTGGAGTTAGGACACATGCACACTTCCTTTGAGACATTCCTGTGGACAAGACACATGGAACTTAACTAGAACCCTGTAGTTGGAGGATCCACGTGGAGACATACACCATCACTGAGATGCTTCCACTGGCGCTGGATCCACAAGACTTTCCACTCCCTAGCCTGTGATCTTCCTACATTAGCGTCGTTACATGAGTTTTGTGAGTCTGAGTAGGGCTTTGTAGAATGATATCGGGCATATAGGCTAACATTGGACTTATGGACTGGGGATGTTTTCTCAATATTCGATTGCTCTTATATAAAAAGCTCTTTCTTATACACATATGAATGTCTCTGATTTTGTTTCTCTCATCAACCCAGACTGACACATAAGCCTTTCTTCAATTTTGGTGCCTCATTATTCTTCATGCAGTCCAGTTTCATGGTTTATTTGCCAGTATCTAGATTGAATAAATAAATAAATAATCAGCCATAATCATATCACTGTTAAATACTAGTTAGGGAATTCAAGGCCCTGATTGTGTGAGTCAAAGCCCATATTCTTTTTTTGTAGGGCTGAACTGATTTTCTTAAAAATAAGCCACATAGAAAGATAGCCATCTCATATCAGATTTACAAAGAAAAAGGAGGGTCCATTAAAAAAACCACAAATATAAATAATGAATATTAGTATTACATGCTTTTTTGCTGCCCAAGAGGCCAATTGCCTATTGCAATTCATTATTTTTTCAATAACTACTAGAAAGAAAAGAAGAATAAGTATAGATGAATGAGCATTTCCTTGCTTTCATGGGTTATAAGCCTAATTTGGCCATCAGAACCCAGTTAAAATGAATAAATGCAATTGGACAATTTAAGTATGAAAACAGAAGGAAGAGAGGGAAAAAAAGGATATGTGGTTTCTCCTACAATGATCATCATTCTCTACCATCTGAGGATTCATGTCAAGCTGAGAAAATTCCCCCAGTCGGTTCAGAAATAGGACTGCATAATGAATTTTAACACAGCCCTGTGATAATGAGATTGATGCCTTCTTTGCAAAGCAATTTACCAACTTCCAGAGATAATTTGGGTTTCTGGATGTTGAGGTCGCCACAGCCTGAAGATGGGTATACTATTCAGGTAATGTTCCAAAATGTTCCATCAGAAGCATGTAAATTTATTTTGTAGAAATGATAATGCCCCTAAATTGTCAATATTTGCTTTCTAACAAGCCTTATGCAAAATCATAGCACTGTGGAATGTAACCGTGTAGGGAGTAAATGCAGTGGACGTGAGGGCACTACAAACTACACTTCCTTCTTAAGCATTTCAAAGCTTCCTTGTCGAAGAGACATCTAAGAATTTTCATAATTGTATTCCTGAAAAAGGAAAAGACGAGAAAAAACTGTAAGCCTATTGAATGTGACAAACTCATGCTCCCATAATGCCGAATTCAGGTGCCTCCTAGAATAATGGTTTATTATAGGCATGGCAACTCATATTCAGTAGCAACAACAACATGCCTTATGCCACAAACAACAACAGAAAAAAGACAATGGTGGAAGCATGATAAGAAAGGTGGGTAGTCTTGCAACACAAACCCGAGTAATGAGGGCACAGGGAGTCATTTATCTTCAACCTGCATGTTGTTTCACATGATCATTGAAGGTTGACACTAAAATGGATAAGACACTGGTATCTCTCAAAAGCAGGTGCTGCAATCTCTCGTGGCAATGACAGAATGTTTATTCATTAGTATTTGCTTGACATACTTGTTCGTGTTTCCATTACTCAGCTGTATTCCGTTAATTGTGTGTTAACCATTGTTTATAGAGTAACCAGAAAATATGATGCTCACAGATACACAGGAAGTCATCCTCAATTCATAGAAGTCATTTCTATACACTTAAATAACAGCAACAAATAAAACAGTAAGTGGATTTTCTAATATGAAACCTTATGCTCTAAATATATTTTGAAGATATTCTCTTACTTTATAAATGGGTTCTGTTCTTTAATTCTTCCCCAAACTCGCTCTTTGCAAAAGTGGAATGCAATCTTGAAGCATTCATGATTTATACACTTCTTGCTTCCAAAAAGAAAGAATTGATGGAGTTCAACAGAAGACAATTATATAATAGAATGCAAAATTTAAAAAATCATGTAGAAAGGTCTTCGAATCCTGGCAATATTTTTAACTATGCTTTGAATTAAATTTTGGCCCTTTCCTCCCAAATATGTGTTGGAATCTTAATGCCTACACATAAGGATATAATCCTGTTGGGAAGTAGTGTTTTGTGTTTTCATTGTTACGTTAATTAGACCATGCTGAAGTTGTGTGAATTCTATGTATAATCACTGCTGTGCTTTAAAAGAAGAGGGAGTAGGTTAGACACATGGAGTTACACACACAGGTAGAAAGCAGAGGGTGCTACAGGCCAAAGAACCAACCAAGAATACATCTAAAGAAAAACCTAACATGACTATCAGTCTCCAGAATTGGGAAAAACAAACAGACGCAGATCCCTTAAACCACCCACTTATGGTCTTTATGTGATAGCAGTACTTGGGAAATTTTGAAAAGATAAATACTTTAGTCAACTCTCCTGATGAAAGCAAACCAAGTATTCCAGAGAAATCCCAGGGAGCTAGTACTCAACAGCATTGCCATGTTTTTCCGCCTTCGGGAAAGGTCTCAAAGTTGTCTGCCTTTGACAGGGTGGACTCAATAGTTTTCTCTCATGCTACCTTAGTGAAAAATACTTTAGTTTTCTTTTCCTCTCGGGTTTCCACCTTACACATGATAGAACTATCATAATATTCACTGTCTATAAAATTAAACACATTACCGAAGTGGAAAGAATAAAACATTTAGAGATCCCAAATCCTAAATGAAAGCAAGAACTCTAGCAAAGGTAGCTGTTGCTAAGTGCTGTGAAGTCTGCTTTCAGTCATTGCTGTTATTAGGTGCTATGTATCTAACCCTACATACAACAGAAGGAAACACTTCTCAGCCCTGGGTCAGGCTCACATTTGTCAGTATGTATGAGTCCATTGTTCCAACCACTGTGTTCATCTATTTTCTTGAGCTTCTCTCTCTCTTTTGATGATACTCTACCAAGTATGATGTCCTTTTTTAGAGACTGATTTATCCTGATAAATTACCCAAGTACATGAGATAAAGTCTCACCATCCTCCTTGATTCTTTGGAGGAATCTAACTATACTTCTTTCAAGAAAGATTTGTTTGTTATTGTGGAAAGCCATGTTCTTCAACAACATGATAACCTAAATGCATCAAATCTTCTCTGGCCTTCTTTATTCATCGTGCAATGTTCCCATGCATATAAGGTGATTGAGAAATACCTTGGCTTAGGACAGGTGTACGTCAGTCCTCAAAGTGACATTGTTACTCTTCAACACGTTCAAGAGGTCTTGTAAAGCAGATTTCCTCAAAGCACTTTGTCATTCGATTTCTTGGCTGCTGCTTCCACGAGTGGGTACAAATAAATTGAAACCTGTTTGTTTTCTGGTTATCATTGTATTAAGTTGGATTCTCTCAAGAAGTAAAACCAGTATTGCTTACATATTTATACATAGAGAAATTCATATCAAGAAAATGGCTCCCAGAGATGAATAAGTGGGCTAGTCCAAATTCAGGCAAGTTCCAAGTCTATGGGTCAGATATTAAGCTGAGGCTTCTCCCAACTCTTTTAGCTGAAGACAACAGGTCAGTAGGAAGACCACAATCTAGTGGCTACAGACATGGATGATTCTAAAGTTAGCAGGCCAGAATTTGGCCACCAAGTTTGGTCTTTGAGAATGCTCAAGTTTAGCAGGTAATATGGCAGGCCATTCACTGAAGTCCAAAGAACTCAAGATTAATGAGGAACTGGATATAGGGTTGAGACTCAACAAAAAACTCAGCATTTCTGAAGTGTTCATATATTGGAAACACGCGATACAACCAACGAGACTTTCTTTTAATTGCATCTATGTTGTCACCCAAATGAGGGTATGTTATTTCACTGTTATTCTATTATGAATACTTACAACTGATTGGTCAGGTCACAGGGAATTACCAGTTGCTAATTTCAAAACCACTTCAAATCCTGGTCCAACCAAGTTGACACAAAACCTTAACTATGAAAATCATGATTTTTTAGTTTCTCCATCATATCTTCCTACAGATGTAGTCAATTTGATTTCTGTATATTTCATCTCATAAAGTCCAAGTGCACAGATGTTTATGGTGTTAGAAAAGGTACTTGAACCACCCTCTGTGATCATGAGGTGTAAGGGGATGGAGTATCAGGCATCAAAAGACCCAGAACCAACAATCATATCGATGTAAATGAAGCCAAGGGCAGAGTGAAAACCCAAAGCCCATTTATAGACAATTGAACATGCCCTCACAAAAGGGTCACAAGGAGGGGACAAGCCAGAGAGCATTCAGTATAGGACCGATGAAGCCTGCAACATTCCTCTAGGTCAGGGTTCTCAAACTATGGCCCATGGGCCACATGCGGCCCGCCAAGGGCATTTATCCGGCCCTCTGGGTGTTTTTGCTGCCACTGCCTGTCCTGCTTAGCAGTCAACTCCTCTCAGTCCGCAGTGTGCATGTGTGGAATGTGTGCCACACTCTCTGACTCCCCTCCTTTTCTCTGTCTCTCGAATTGAATCCTCCTCTCAGTCTTGGGTGTGATTGGACGAGTCACAAGCTTGCCTGTGCAGAGCCTGCAGCTGCCTGAGGACCAGGGTAAAAACAAGTTAGGATTTTTTTTTTTTAAGTTAGGAGGCTTTTTTTTTTTTTTTTTTTTTGCAGTTAGTAAGGCCTTATTTTGCGATCAAGGGAGCCTTTTCCCCCTGAAATTAGGAGGTCTTTTTTTTTTTTTTAGATGGGGGGCATCTTTTTTTGAAGTTAAGAGAGTTTTTTTTTAAGTTGATTAGTTTGTTGGGATTGGTTTCTAGGGGGGTTGCATCACAGTAATAATGCAAATAGCGCTCAGTGCTAATGGGAATGGTCAGCGCTCAGAGGTGATGCAAATGGTCAGTGCTCAGTGTTATTGCATGGGGGCCCCAAACTGGTCATCTGTTTAGAGTTTATGTGGTGTGCTGTGTAAGCCCTGGTTCACACTGTTGCGATCTCTGAGCAGTGCAAGTTCAGTCATATGCTTGTATGGCTGAACTCGCATTAGATTCGGAAGGAAAAAAGGCATATGTGCCTTCTTTTTTCCTGCAGTAGAATCTTATTGTATGGGTCTTCTCACCGATCGCAGTGCGAGCCTGAGGTAAAAGCAGAGTTCCACCAATATGGACACCGATGAGGCTGAAATTATGTGAACTGGCAAGGCTGCATTGATGGACACTGATCAGACTGCATTAATGGGCAGTGCAGCCTATATGTCTCTGTGTGGGCAAAGTTATTGCTGGTCTATCGTTTTGTATGTGTGTGTATATACATATATACATGGAGTTTACTAATATCTATTTGGAATCCCTAGGAAGCAATGATATCAAGAAAGAAAAATTGATTCAGAGTGTAGGATATTCAGAGAACAGTGGACTTATGGTTACTTCTTCATGCAGTACAAGGAAAGAGCTGTGTGTTTGATACAACAGAATATCGCGTCTGTGTTCAAAGAATACAATTTGCATGGACCGTATCAAACTCAACATAAAGATAAAGCTGATTGTATGGTCATAGAAGTGAGAAAAGATAATATACTAAAACTGAAAAATACACTAACAACTCAGCAAAATACTTTTGTGAAGCAGAAGCAGCTAAATATTTCCTCACTGCGAGCAAGTTTTCAAGTTGACAAGTTATTAGCGTGCACTGGCAGACCATTCATGGAGGGAGAATTTGTTTAAGAATGGCTTCTTTCTGTTGTCAAAGAGTTGTCCAGAGAAGGCTGATGTATTTAGTGCAGTGATTCTTTCAGGACCTACAATTACACAAAGGATTGAAGAAATGGGAGACAATATGCATCAGCATTTGCAAAACTCTGCAAAAAATCTTTCCTATTTTTCCTTGGCACTCAACGCAAGTAATGATGTCTGTGATTCTGCACAACTTCTAGTTTTTATTTGTGGAACAAATGATTATTTCAGAGTCACAGAGGAGATTGCTACACTGCAAAGCATCAAAGGAACAACTACAGGAGAGGATATCTATGAAAAAGTTTGCCAAACTGTGAATGGTTTGGAACTGGCTGAACTAAACTAGCCTGTGTGACAACTGAC